>JADBJO010001014.1:448617-471117 GCA_016801955.1 Conus betulinus
TTTTTAGAGAGGATACTGTGATCAATGGTGTCGAAAGCTTTCGCAAAATCAACAAAAATTGCACCAGTAAATAAATCATTGTTTATGTTTAAATGCCACTTCTCAATAAGATTGGTCAGCATGGTATGGCACGAATGATTCCTTCTAAATCCATTCTGAGTAGGGTGAAATAAGTCATACTTTGTAAAATGGGACTGTAGATTGTGTTTGATATGTTTTTCGAAAGGTTTAGACAGAGCAGATAGGATAGATATGGGTCTATAATTAGAGGGGTCAGATGGGTCACCAGACTTAAGAACAGGCAAAACTTTAGCATCTTGAAGGCTTGTGGATAGTAACATTTATCAATACATAAGTTATAAATATATGTAACACATTCAGAGATAATGGGCGCTGATATCTTCAAAATTTTACTGTCTAGCCCATCCAAGCCACGGGAACTCGATGGTTTTAATATACTTAAACTCCTGGTGCACTTCATGGACGCCTATGTATGGAAAATGGAGTTTGTCAAGGATATTTTTTGACTCACAGAAACATTTCAGTGGATTTAAATTATTAGCCTGTGTTTTGTTTATCTTAATTGTTCTCTCTGCCACGGTAGTAAAATGTCTATTCAGATATTCAACAGATAAATTGGACATATAAGAAGCAGATGGCGGCGGTGCTGTTTTCCCGGACAACTGATTTATAGCTTTCCAAATAGATTTTGAATCTTTTTTGGATGAAATTAAATCACTAAAATACCTCTTCCGTGCGGCTCTTTTCATCTCAGTGACTTTGTTTCGTTGTTGCCTAAATTTCTTGTCTTTCCCTGTGTTTTGTAATAAATTGTCACGAATTCTAATTTCAGCATCTATTTCTTTTGTTAACCACGGTGGTTTTTCGGTTAATTTAACACGTTTAGTCCGAAGCAAAACATGCTTATTGAAAATAGGAACAAAAATCTTGTACCAAGCAGCAAGTGCATCATCAGGATGATTGTATTGAAAAACACAAGAAAAATCAGCCATACATAAATCAGCCAGAAAAATTCTTCAGTGTGGAAGTTTTTATAGCTGCGAAACGATATACACTTATGAGTGCATCTGGGTATTTTAACTCCTTTCTTTGACCATGTTAAACACACTGGAAAATGATCACTAAGACCATAGACAGGTACAGCAGTTTCTACTACGTTGTTAGAGTTAGTAACATAAATGTGGTCAATTAACGTTTTTGTCTGTAATGTTATCCGTGTAGGTGAATTTATTAATTGAGTTAAATTGCACATTTCATAAGTTTGTTTCCATTTATTATGTGATTTGAATAAATCGATGTTAAAATCTCCAAGCAAGATTATTTCCGTAGAATGACTCAATACATCTTCGAGCATTAATGCAAAACGATCGAACCACTCGACTCTTTCTTCTGGGTTTTTGTATAAGAAACCTACCAGGATTGACTTTGTACCTTTCAAGTGAATCTCTAGCCATAAGCATTCAATTTTGTATTTATCAAATAAGTTTAGCCGTCTATAATTGACAGATTGGTGAATATAAGCCACCATACCCGTTTTCTAGTTTTCCTGTGGCATCTCGTCTAAGAAGGCTGTATCCTGGGATCGATAATATATTGTCAGAAATCGTACTAGATAATCGTGATTCAGAAAAACCAAAGACATGAAAACAGTCATTTGAATTCGATAGAATGGAAGGCACATCTGATAATTTGTTCATTAAGTGACATACATTGAGATAACCTATTTTGAACCCAGCGTTACGGAGCCACTTTGATGTGCTACCGTTATTGTCCATGACAAAAACAATACAATTACAGATGATAATTAAGAGGAAATTAACACATACAAAGAAAATGTGACACTCAATACAAATGATATGCAAGATGAAAGCGGAAAAAAAACCGGAAACAAAGTGAGAAATACCAATTCTATCCAGCTGAGTTGAACACAAGACTGAAAGTAAGAGAAGCAACCTGAAACATTCACTCCGGGGCAATCTCGGCGCGAAAAAAAAAAAATGATACAAATATATATTTCACACGAGTATGCGAACTGTCCCTATCCGAGTTTTCCGAGAACGCCTGTCATCATACAAGAAAGCAGTAATCTTTAAATATGGTAACCTCACATCTAAGAAGAAGAAAATAAGCATAAACAAAGTCTGTCAGCACACTTTTGGGTACATAACCAGAGGAGGATTTTTTTTTTTTTTTTTTTTTAGTAGACAAATGTTTAAATGTTCATGCACACAAAACCACTGCAGTCCTTGTGCGTCTCGTATCACCAGCATATGTATGGAAAGACCATACATTGTGGAGGTGATGGTCGCAGAGCTGGTGAAGATCACTGATGTCCAGGTTGGTACGCCAGCTGTGATGCCAAAGACATTAGTTGCTGGGCACACTGGTTTACAGGATTGTTTAGTGGCGGGCCAACTTGGAAAACTATACATGGAGCCCGGCATCGTATTTATGACACTGACAGGATCCGACACCGGAAACTGTCTCTGGAAAATTTGTCTTCCACGGTGATCAGGGGTATGGTAAGGGTACGGGTCTAGATATCTGGGATATGGGAAATAAGGAATCATTTGTCCAGAGATGGGAAGGGGATAAGAGGCATTGGGGAATGATGATGGGTTCGATGTGGGGGTGTGGACCACCTGACTGGCTGTTTTGTGGGGGATAAGTAACCTCACACCTACCATCATTCCCCAGCTGATGTGGGGGGGTGAAGGCCGATGGGTTTGGCCTTGTGATGCTAGCGCCCTGTCAACCACAGTCTGGTTATCATTCCGGGTGGGGCAAGGGAAGTGGGATGAGGATGATGAGGGAGGAACACCAGACAGTTGGGAGGACTGGGGATGGGAACCATCAGCTTCAGTGCTAACCTGCAAAGTTCTTCCTGTGAATCTGGGTAAAACACACGTGCCTTATGAGGAGGGCCATGGACACCAGTTCGTCTGTCCTGAGGAAGAACTTTTTTAAAGTTTATTGCCAGACTAGCAGTCCCTCTCATACTGGGATGAGTACTGTCTTTATATAATGCCTGCCGCGGAGCACCACTTGCAGTAATGAAAGCACTGTGGTGGTCGATCATGTCTACTTTCATGCTAGTACAGGCATTATATAAATTTCTATTTGATGGTGCTATCGCATTATTCAATGGGTTTCTGCCCACGAGCAGGTACTATAGAACTTAAGGCTATATAAGCCGAAGGAAAACGAGTCTGACACAAATCAATCAGCTTATGCCAAACGTCAGTTGGAATTGAACCGGCTGGACAGTCATTTGTACCAACATGCACAATGATAGTTTTTATTTGCTCCTGTTTTGTCTAATCCACGCAGCCACTGGATGATATCACTAATTTTTAGACCTGGAACACAAATTTTAAAAAAGAGGGTCATTATTTGTCTGTAGTCTCCTCGAATCAATATACCTAATGACAGAGTCACCAACTAAAAGAGAAGACGTTTCATTTGGTATTTTGATTTCACCAAGAATTGTTCAGGTGTTTTTTCTTATGAACCAATGGTTTATATGAGAATCATGGAATTGGGGTGAATTATCAGTATTGAATATACCTGTTAGCTTTGGGGGGGAGTGGGAGTTTCTCTGAATGTTTTCATTTGATTGATCTTGGCTGAGATTAGCCAGTATGTCAAACCGATTTTGAACAGGCACATCCTTGCTATCAAAACCATGTAGAACAACCGGCACAGGCTGGAGCGTACTGTCCTGACGAATTTCACCAATGGTCTCGTTTGGAGTTGTTGGACTGTTGGACACGCTACCATTCACTTCTGCACGTGAGGAAGGCGGACAGGACAGGAAACTGGGCCACCACAAAACTCGTCATTTGATTTTCATCAATAGTCTGGGTAGATGTACTTACTGAATACAATGACTTTTTCTTAATCAGTCGTACTTCTGACTGAAGTGTACCAACATGGGTTTTCAAGGAATGGTTTTCTTTGATCAAATTTGCAACTGTGGCATCGAGTTTGGAAATAATAGTTTTTAATTCGTCAAGATTGGAGTGTAAAGATTCCACCTTTTTATCAATATGGAGTTTTTAAAATCCTTTTTCAAAGAAAATTTTGAGTCTTCTAATTTAGATACCAAGTCAGCATCACGATCAGTCTGATTATTTAACAGGAACTCTAGAGCGTTTTCAATGTTTGTAAGTTTTTCAGACGACACATTTTGCAAGTGTTTAGTAGTAGGACATAATGTCCGTCTACGATAACGTTTAGTTCGAGATAATTTGGGTGTTGATTTAACGTCTGTCAGTGGCGGGGTTTTTTGCACACATGTCATCGGAAACACAGGGTTTCCATTTTCATTCGCTAGAGTTTGTTTTGCAAAGCCATGGTCATCTCGTTGAGTTTCAAAAGGAAACTTCAGTCAGATTATCCACCACAGCCAACGGAGATGTTTTCAGAGATGTCACCAACAAGATCTTGCACAACACTGCCGTCACTCACATCATCCTCTAGAGTTGGTTGGGAATAAGTGGGACAGGATGAAGACACTACGCTCTGGTCACACACGGGGGTGGAAAAAGAATGTTATCATTCCCTGTCAGAAAAGTTAAAGGAAGAGAGGTCAATGTTGTTTTTAGTGCATGTATGTCGTCACTTTTTTACAGTAATTGGGAATTGTCTCTCTTTCAGGATTTCACATTCATCGTTGTCCCATGTTTCACAGTCTGCACCTTGGCACAGTAAAGTCCCTGTTCCTTGCCGAGTGAAATAAAAAGTCAGTGTAATGCGTTTCGATGTGCCATCAAACACGAATGACTGACTTAGCCAGACAGGAGGGTATGGGTTCACTGATCCACAGGGTAAGAGAAAGCGGATTTTCCTGAAAGTCATAATCGTTCTTTTCGATAACAATTGATTCGTTAGTGATACATGAGTAGACGGTAGAACAATGAATTTCTCCAGGCAAGAAGTTCATTTTCAGGACAGGAAAACCTCTTTTGTAGAATGTCTAAGGTGGGTTTTAATTTGTTGTCGTGTACCACAGAGGAGGTATCCATTAAAATGTAATCAAGAAAAACACGTTTATACAGCACATGATCAATAAACGACTGTTCACGGTTTCGGCAACTCGGACACGGGACAGCACGGAGAACAATCAGTGCAGCATGACACACTTGACACAATTTTGCAGTGTAGCTGACCGTGTCGGATCACACAGCTCACCGAAACGACAAGGCCTCACGTGCAAAATGAAGGTTACTTCATGCCTCGCTGCGGTCACGGTGAACAGTATTGAAGACGATTTCCTCATTATTCAATGTAAACACAAAATATAATGTTAATTAAGGACCATACCTTGTCTTTGGAAGCATAACAATTACGCCACAGTAATCACCACACAGTAGCAAATTTCACTGCAGAAAATGAAAGACAAAAACGTCCTGTGACATAACAAACTTTGCAAAAAAAAACAAGGAGAACAACAACACGTCTTGCTGAGGCCTTGGAACGTATAACACCTGTCCCTAATGAGCACACTGACAGTGAGCATGGCAGGAGAACGCCCCCACAAACTCCAGCTGCCTTGATGACGTAGAGGGGACAGCTGGAAGTGAACCTAAACTCGCCCACTGGGCACGTACCTGGCCGGAACATGCCAGTCACGGCGTGGACACTGGCAGCAGGGGACAAATCCCCATCGCTGATGACGATCAGCACGAGCCGGCTGAAAGGAAGACCGCGGTCTGGAGACCAGGAGCACTGAGCATGAAGCAGAGAGCACAGGCCATGACACAGGTCAAACACCCTCAGCGCCAGCAGCAATCCACGTGAGATCAACGCCTGAAATCCGGGATGGCATTGCAGCCACAGCAGCATCCCTGGCAGCGCTGTAGAAATAGGAACCTGGCTGTGAGGAGTCCTGCTGGACTGTCCATCTTTTGTAGAAATAGGAACCTGGCTGTGAGGTGTCCTGCTGGGCTGTCCATCTCTTTGTGTGCTTTGCCAGTCATGAGCACATGCCACTCAATGGTATTGAGTCATAGGGGGCCGTAATAGCTTGGTGGTAGAGCGCTGGACTCGTAATCTTGGTGATCCTGGGGTTGCGGGGTCGAATCTCCGCCGGGTCGTTTTGGTACAGGGGGATTTTTCCCTCGGAGTTAACATTGGTTCTGACTCCGTTTCCCATACAGCCCTTCGAATGAGACATAAACCGAGGTTCCGTGTGTGAACGCGTGCATAACGTCTTGCACACACACACACGTAAAATGCCATCACCAACTTTCGGAAGAGAAGGCCAGTTTGGCCGTTGGTATGGATGACACGTTACACATAGCATGCACCCTACGTGAGAAATGTAAAGAATGAAGGAAGTAAGGAAACTGAATAACGATATTCTCTGGATGACACGGGAAAAACGACTGGATTAAGAGGGGGGGGGGGGGGGGGGGGGGGGGGGGGGGGGGGCGTAGGGAGGGAAACAGCCGTACCGCGCCTACATTTAACAGAGAGTATGAGGTGATTTATTAGATCGTGATTACCCATAACTGGTTTCATTTTACGCTAAACACATTGTCTAAGGGTAGAGAAAAATGTGGTATTGCTGAAATGAATTAGAGATGTACCAGTCAAACTTCACAGACCAAGGGTATCCTTGCAGTCACAAATGGAAATGGGATGTCATGCATTCGTTTGTCTGTGACACGACGGGGAACAGGGGCATAGTTTCCACGCTACTTACAGTTTACACATCTGAATTTCAAACGTACAAAAACGATGGCAATAAAACGCAAGAAACCAAATGTACTTATTGCAGGGTTGAATGTTAAACTGACTTTCTTGCCTGCCCATGTTTGGACGAGCGTTACCCTTGGACACCGCAATACGATCCTGTTTGTGTGTTACCAGCATGTCGCTGCTGACTATCTGGTTGTCTCTAGCATGGTCTGACACTGTCTGGCACAAGGTGGCTCGGTCGTCTTCGTGGGGCTTTTTCTGGAAGTGGGGTCCCCTTCTCTCTTCCACGCCTTTACCCTCCGTTCAGACTGTCACACCTCATCACTGTGAGCCACCATCTCTCTCCCCAACCGTTCTCTCTTCTGTTGTCCCACTCTTTCTTCTCCCTGCCTTTCCCTCTTCATGGGCTCTGTGTGTGTGTGTGTGTGTGTGTGTGTGTGTGTGTGTGTGTGTGTGTGTGTGTGTGTGTGTACATGCGCGTGCGCGCGTGTGCGCGCGTGCGTGCGTGTGTGTGTGTGTGTGTGTGTGTGTGTGTGTGTGTGTGTGTGTGTGTGTGTGTGTGTATTTGCTGTCGTATCTTCTGGTCTAAACAAATGTATTTTCCACTTTACAATCACGTAGCTTTACAAAAAATGTTTAAAATTTGAACATCAACAAGCTAATGCTTATAGTGTGTTCAAATGTTTATAATTACACATGTGACAAGGAAATGACAGGTTACTATTAAAGTTACTATGCTGACAAAAGACGCAAAAAAACAACAACAACAACAACAAACAAACAAAAAATACATACCCACACGTATACAAAATGTGAATATATACATGTACATAAACATACTTTACACATACACATAAATATAAACGCAAACATGTACAAAATCGATGAAAAATAAAAAAAGATAGTTGTAAGCAAAGTGTAAACACTAAAGACTATAAAATGCATGATAATCAACCACTCACACACCATTAACGTTCATATGAAACGTTTTAGAGAGAGAGAGAGAGAGAGAGAGAGAGAGAGAGAGAGAGAGAGAGAGAGAGAGAGAGAGAGAGAGAGAGAGAGAGAGAGAGAGAGAGAGAGAATGTGTTCTGCTCTAAGATTTCATTATCATAAACATATGTATCATTACTGCATGCGAAGTTTTACAACATGTTCTTCAAAAAACGTTTAGATTGTTTAAATAAAACGATGAACAGTTTTGAATATAGTTTCGTTATTCTCACGTCGGAGGGATTGCTTACCATGGAGAAGAATACCAACTTCAAGTAGATTGGGTGCAAGGGTGGGAAATAGTGTCTTTTCTGATGTTAGTGTAATTTGGACAATATAATAGAAAGTGTTCGGCCGTTTCTGAACCAGTGCCACATTGACAAACTGGATCTGCCATCTTCTGTCCCATCTTCTGTGCCACCTCAGTGGCAGCGCACCCACGCCGCTCATTCCGAGCCCCCTTACCCCTCCCCCTCCGCCCCGTCCATAGCCACAGCCCGGCCCGGCCCGCCTCAGCCCCGGCACCGGCAATACACTGGAAGCGGTTAATGTCAGGTTGTCAAAAGGTTACCAACCGGAGGAGACACTGCACTGCTGCCGAGTCACTGTGGAGGTGTTCAGTAGCGCCTGTTCTGATCCTACACACGCAGGACACCATCTCCTACTGACGACTTAGTCGCAGAGCCGGCGTGAGTGAGCTCTCCCTCCGGAGGGCACCACCACGTCCGTCCAACGACAGCCCCCATAACTTTGCTGATACCGGTGACCCCGACGGAACCAAACCAGCGCCATAGACGTGGAGAGGACATCCAAACTGAGGTCACCATGAGAGCATGGCATAAAGAGCCACAGAATTAGACATATTTTTTAAATGCTGATCGATGAGAATGAGGATGATGAAGATGATGCTACGGATTTCCATTCCGGTCTTAGACTGCATGACACAAATGTACTCTACGTTTTTACTTTCATAATATATGCCGGCGTCAATCAGTCCCGAAAGAAACAGACACCTGCAGTGTCGTTCAGGAATTTTCAGCAACACTCTTAGAGATGCATCCATTAAAATGGATGAAACTCGACTATGTGGTCCCAGTCTTCCCAGCTGAGCCCGCAGCAAACTCAACAGTGGGGTACGAGCTGGTCGGGGCAGAAAAATCCCACAAGACTCTGATGGGAATCGCACCCACGTCCTCCCAGCCAGGAATCCACGACGCTAACCACGTCGCCACGGCGGCTGCTAAAGCAGTGTAAAACCACTCTTCAACATCCAGACAAACTCCCTATGGAGCCTAACAACCAACTTCAGACCACCCCCACACAGTTCAAATAGACATCGATTTTTACGAATTCTTGAACAATCTGGCGTAGTCATGATCATCTTGTCAGCTGCAACCCACCTCATCTATCTAAGCGCCTGGCGACAACCCTAGCTCAACATTTACTGTTATACCAAGTAGAAACAGGGAGGGCTGCTCTTTGTAAGTGGGAAGTCTTCGGGGCAAAACTTTGCCTCTGATTTGTAATGACGTCAACATTGATCTCGCTGTGAGAGAGACCGCAACCTGGTACCCACAACTTCAGTGATTAATTTGCCTCCCTTTACGATTCAGTGTCATAGGACTCGAAATTCAGAATTTCGATTGTCTACAACATTTCACTTTTGGGTCCGCAGTTCTCCTGAAGGTTCTGTCACACGCACACAGTCTCAAGGATTGGACTGGCCTCTGTCTTCTCTCCATTTTCTAGCTGTCTCTACGTCATGTTGGCTGGTAAGGCGGTTTACCACTGCAGCACCTTGACTGGTAATAGGATTTACCACTGTGCCAGTAGTGCTGATAATAAGAAGATTTACCACGGTGCCACTGGGGCTGGTAATAAGATTTACCACTGCGCTATTGTGTTTGGAACGATTAAGGTCTGTCTCTGTGGCATCGTGCGAGCACATGTTCTTCCGTGTTTCATGTCTTCTAATGCTATCCTATCATGATAATCACTTACCCCCTCCATCCCCTCCCCCCCCCTTCTGCTTCCCCCTCCCTCCTCCACCTTCTCTTCCCCTTCCCCATCCACCCGCGTCCTCTCTCCCATCTTCACCCTCCTCCTCCCTTCTCCACTTTCCAGCCCCCAGAGTTGTTCGTTCAGGTTTTGTCCTGAAAAGGGAGGGGCGACTGGGGCGAGCAGCTGATGGTTCGTGGCTGTGGGACGACTGTCTGCCTGAAGTCAGTGTGACTCGGGCGAGGAGCGGATGGTTTAACATAACAACAATGATAATGAATACTTATATAGCGCCTATTCTCGGCTGGAGACCAAGCTCTAAGCGCTTTACAATCCACACTCGTTTACACAACGGGGCTGCCTACCTGGGTAGTGCCGACTGAAGAGCTGCCAGCTGGCGCTTCATTCAGTCGTTTCCCGTGTCATCCAGTCAATATCGTTCAATATCGCTCACTCGATTTCCTAACTTCCTTCATTCTTTCAATTTCTCACGCAGGGTGCAAACTGGCCTTCTCTTCCGAAAGTTGGTGATGGGATTTTACGTGTGTGCAAGATGTTATGCGTACGTTCACACACGGAACCTCGGTTTATGTCTCATTCGAAGGACTGTATGGGGAAATGGAGTCAGAACTAATGTTAACTCCGAGGGAAAAATCCCCCTGTACCGAAAAGGCCCGGCGTTTGGAGATTCGAACCCGCAACCCTTGGATTACGAGTCCGGCGCTCCACCAACTGAGCTATTCCGGCTGTGGGGCGACTGTCTGCCTGAAGTCAGTGTGACTGGAGCTGATGGTTTGTGGCTGTGAGGCGACTGTCTGCCTGAAGTCAGTGTGACTGGAGCTGATGGTTTGTGTGCTGTGAGGCGACTGCCTGAAGTCAGTGTGACTGGAGCTGATGGTTTGTGGCTGTGATGGCGACTGTCTGCCTGAAGTCAGTGTGACTGGAGCTGATGGTTTGTGGGCTGTGAGGCGACTGTCTGCCTGAAGTCAGTGTGACTGGAGCTGATGGTTTGTGGCTGTGAGGCGACTGTCTGCCTGAAGTCAGTGTGACTGGAGCGAGGAGCTGATGGTTTGTGGCTGTGAGGCGACTGTCTGCCTGAAGTCAGTGTGACTGGAGCGAGGAGCTGATGGTTTGTGGCTGCGGAGCGAGCTACTCTGCATGAAGCGAGCGTGGAGAATCTCCAGTAATGAACTGCACCCAACGCTCCGTCCGCTGCGCTGTGCTCTGTGCTGACGCTCACTTCTTGCCGCTGACAGCCTGTGTGAAGGGGGCCCACCTCCACCTGTCTATCCCAGTCCGCCTGACTGTCCTCCTCCTCCACCACCACCCCCCCCCTACCCAGCTCCATTTCCTCCACCCAGCCTAACTCGACACGGGTGGATGAGTTGCTGGGTAGATGGATAGGGTTGGGGTGGCTGGGGGGGGGGGGGGGGGGGGGGGGGGGGACGGGGATGAGGGCGACTCGCCGGCGGTAGGGGCTTGATTCAGTCTGCCTTTCCCCACCTCAGACACCCCACCCCCACCCCCACTTCCCCGTTCCATCCCCTCCACACCACCATTTTTCTTCTTTTTTTTTCTGTCGTCCTCGGGGTGATTGTCGGTGTTCCCTCCGGGTTCCCACGATCTGACGGTGGGCCGGGAGAAGTAGGGGGTGGGGGTGAGTGGGGTTTAGGTGGAGAGAGGGGAGTGGGATGGGGGGAGGTGGTGGTGGGTGGGGAAGGGGTGACGGGGTAGGAAAAGGGTGCTTGCGGCCTGCTAGTGTCTTCGTCAACACACCCTAAATACTCCACCTTTCCTTTTCTCTTCTTCGTGCTAGGGGCACGGGGGAGAGAGAGAGAGAGAGAGAGAGAGAGAGAGAGAGAGAGAGAGAGAGAGAGAGAGAGAGAGAGAGAGAGAGAGACGAAGCGGTGTAGCACGACAAAAGAACACCCCTGCCTCTAAAAGTGACACTGCAATTAATATGATTGTTCATATCTGTTGCATTGAAATTCATAGTTATGAACGTTTGCACATGTTTATGATTTTCCATAACCCCCTCCCCCCCCCCCCCCCCCCCCCCCACTTCCCTTTCTGTCCCCCAAATGGGGTTTAAAAAAAAAAAAAAACAGCATCCTTTACCAGCTGATCTCAATGGGCGTATGATTTGTGAAAACGAAAGGTATCTGAAAGAGCTACTGGATGCTTCCTTCTTCGAAGAAAGGGCTGAGCCTTCTTTTCCTCCATATCTATTGGCCTGTGGAATATGATTAAGGATCAGAACCAGAACAATGTCATAGCCTTCAACGTCGAGTTCATTTGACACAACATGCAATAAGTAAAGAATGTGATCTTCTGAAGTAGCGTTAGAAACCAGGGTTTCTATTTCACCTTTGCTCATTCCATCAAAACACACATATACAAATGCTTCGTTTTCTCGTTCTGACAAGCTGAAGAATTACCCTATTCAACCTTTCAGTTTGTGTTCCAGATTTTGTTCCAATGGTTGTGCATTTGTTTTTAAGACAGATATAGCTGTTTTCTTTTTGTCAATCTTCAAACAGTATACACTCATCAAGTGAACGAAATTCTCGTAGCAATGTTGTCCACATTTTCGGTCTTCACACTCATCACATTTTGGTATACCTCGTTGCAATGTTTGACATTTTCATCAACATTTTGTGAGTGTGAAAATTCATTTTCAATCTGGTTTCAATGTTGACATTTCTGTCCACCTCTCTCCCTCCGGTATCGTCTATTCTCCATCCTAAGTCTCTGGAGCATTGTCGGACCTTTGTAAACAAGTTTCGGCAGTTTTGTTTTCTTATCATACTTTACAGCCCGCCATGTAGCTTGGGGTGTAGAAATTCCTTTGGTCGAAGATGGATTGACGTTGAGCCTTTATTTCACACTGTCTGTTTATCCGTCCCCTCCCCTCCCCCCCCACTCCTCACGCATCCCCTGTTCACCCCTTACCCCCATCCCCTTCCGCCCTCCCTTACCTCCTGCGATTGTGTCTGTCTCCCCCGTTCCCCTTTCTCGCTGACTTTGCTGTTCATCTCACTATCTGTTATTCTGCTGTTCGTTTACCACCACCCACCACCACCACCACCACCCAATAAAACAAAAATCTTCCCCTTCCCTGCCATTGTCTCTGTTTTACCCATCTCTCTGCTCATTTCTTTGATCTGACCCGCTTTTAGTCCGCTTCGAATTACGACATCGCTTCGCTTTGCAATATTGTCGCATTCAAAATGCGACTTAAGCAACTACCTAGCATAAAGTAGGTACACTTTGGATGTGCACAGTATGCCAAAGAATCACCATGCTCAGGTTAGAAGTCAGACGAAAACTATGGACTTGTATACCGAGCAAAAAACACGGAAAGACAGACAGGTAGAACGTGTTTTACCGATAGGGCAGCGCCCCGCTAGTTTACTTTTGTGGTGCTGAACATCGATAGTATCTAAACTGCCCTTTGAACTTCAATACAGTACAGAAAAAAGACTTCAGCACCAACTGTTTGAGGGCGGTCATTCAGACTGCCCGGCTCTTTTTGACCACTCACTGGTTATCTTCCTTGTTTGTAGGTGGAAAAGCAGGGCATATCGTTAGCGCGCGAAGAAAATAGGACAGATCGTTTCTTGTTTTTACACACAAAGGAGCAGGACATCTTGTTTACTAGTTACTGATTATAAGCAAAGAAGTAAGACAATGTTAGCTATGCTCACTGTCTGTACACACAAAAACAGGTACCTCTAGCTCTTTCCTATCGGTGGTCTAGATATCAATAGCCCTTTCCGACTAATGGTCCAAGTACCACTTTCTCTTTCCTAACGGTAGATCAGGTACCATTATCTCTGTCCTATCGGTGGTTCAGGTATCATTATCCCTTTCCTATCCGTAGTTCAGGTAACATTATCTTTTTCCTATCGGTGGTTCAGGTACTATTCTCTCTTTCCTATCGGTGGATCAGGTATAATTATCTCTTTCCCATCGGTGGTTCAGGTACCATTGTCTCTTTCCTATCAGTAGTTCAGGTACCGCAATCTCTGTGCTATCAATGTTTCAGGTATCATTATCTCTTTCCTGTCCGTAGTTCAGGCACCATTATCCCTGTCCCATCGGTGGTTCAGGTACCATTATCTCTTTCCTATTCGTAGTTCAGGTACTACTAGCTCTTTCTTATCCGTGGTTGTGGTACCATTATCTCTTTCCTGGTGGTGGGTTCAGGTGCCATTATCTCTTTCCTGATGATGGTTCAGGTACCATTGTCTCTTTCCTACCGGTAACTCAGGTACCATTATTTCTTTCCTATCGATAGTTCAGGTACCATTATCTCTTTTTCTATCGGTAGTTCAGGTACCATTATCTCTTTCCTTTCGGTGGTTCAGGTACCATGTCTCTCTTTCCTTTCGATGGCTCATGTACCATTATCTCGTTCCTTTCGGTGGTTCAGGTACCATTATCTCTTTCCTATCGGTGGTTCAAGTATCATTATCTCTTTCCTTTCGATGGTTCAGGTACCATTATCTCGTTCCTTTCGGTGGTTCAGGTACCATTATCTCTTTTCTATCGGTAGTTCAGGTACCATTACCTATGTCCCATCCGTGGTTCAGGTATCACTAGCTCTTTTCAATGGGTGGTTCTGATACCACTAATTCTTTCGGAACGGTGGTCAAGGTACTAACTGGTCTTGATTAACAGGTGTCCAGGTCCATTAGCTGCTTCCTACTGGTGACCTGGATAGCAATAGCCCTTACATACTGGTGGTCAAGATTGACCATTAGCTGCTTCCTAACGGTGACCTGGATAGCAATAGCCCTTACATACTGGTGGTCAAGGTTGTCCATTAAATATTTCCTAACTTGTCCATTAACTATTCCTAACGGTGGTCCGGATAGCAATAGCCCTTACATACTGGTGGTCAAGGTTGCCCATTAGCTGTTTCCTAACGGTGGTCTAGACAGCAATAGCCCTTACATACTGGTGATCAAGGTTGTCCATTAGCTGTTTCCTAACGGTGGCCTGGATGGAATAGCCATTACATACTGGTGGTCAAGGTTGACCATTAGCTGTTTCCTAACGGTGACCTGGATAGCAATAGCCCTTACATACTGGTGGTCAAGGTTGTCTATTAGCCGTTTCCTAACGGTGGCCTGGATAGCAATAACCTTTACATGATGGTAGTCAAGGTGCCGCTAGCTCTTTTCTAATGATAGTCTAGGTATGATTAACCCTTTTTCTAACCTAGGTCTAGGTATTACTAACTCTTTTCTAACTAAGGTCTCGGTACTAATATCTCATTCCTAACGGTAATCGAGGCATTACCAGCTTATTCTTAATGGACGTCCAGCTGCTACTAGCCGTTTTCCTAGTAATGGTTCAGGGATTACTAGCCCTTTGCAAACGGTGGTCCGGATAAAATTAACCCTTTCCCTAACAATGGTCCGGATGAAATTAACCTTTTCCTAACGGTGGTCCAGATAAAGCTAGCCTTTTCGGAACGCTGATCTGGATAAAACTAACCCTTTCCTAACGGATGGTCCGGATAAAAACTAGCCCTTTCCCCACGGTGGTCCAGGTAAATCTGACCATTTCCGACGGTGCTCTGGATAAACCTAGCCCTTTCCTTACGGTGATCAAGGTAGTGCTACTTCTTTCTTAACGGTAGAATTTCTACCAGTAGCCCTTTCTTAGCAGGGGCTCCGGCACAACTAGCTTTACTCTAACCGTGATCTACGTCAAATTATCCTTTTCCAAACTGTGGTCCAGGTACTCCTTAGCTTATTTCTAAAGATGGTCTATAAGTACTACGAGCCCTTTTCTAACGGTGGTCAAGGCAACACTAACCTTTTTCTAACTGTGGTCATGGCAACACTAGGCCTTTTCTAGCGGCGGTCATGGCAACACTAACCTTTTCTAACGTAGTCAAGGCAACACTAGCCCTTTTCTAACGGTAGTCATGGCAACACTAGGCCTTTTCTAACGGTGGTCATGGCAACACTAGGCCTTTTCTAACAATGGTCAAGGCAACACTACCTCTTTTCTAACGGTGGTCATGGCAACACTACCTCTTTTCTAACGGTGGTGCATGGCAACACTAAGCCTTTTCTAACTGTGGTCATGGCAACACTAGGCCTTTTCTAACTGTGGTCATGGCAACGCTAGGCCTTTTCTAGCAGTGGTCATGGCAACATTTGCCCTTTTCTAACGGTGGTCATAGCAACACTAGCCCTTTTCTAATGGTGGTCATGGCAACACTAGGCCTTTTGTAATGTTGGTCATGGCAACACTAGCCCTTTTCTAATGGTGGTCATAGCACACACTAGCCCTTTTCTAATGGTGGTCATAGCAACACTAGCCCTTTTCTAATGGTGGTCATGGCAACACTACCTCTTTTTTAACTGTGATCATGGCAACACTAGGCTTTTCTAGAGGTTGTCATGGCAACACTAGCGCTTTTCTAACGGTAGTCATAGCAACACGAGCCCTTGCCTAACGGTGGTCATGGCAACACTAACCCTTTTCTAACGGTGGTCAAGGCAACGCTAAAGCTTTTCTAACGGTGGTCTGGGTAATACAAACCCTTTCGTAACAGTTGTATCGATACTACAAGCCCTTTCCTAACGGTGTTTCAGGTAATGCAAGCCTTTTCTTGATGATAGTCCAGGTGATACAAGCCCTATCACAACGGTTTTCCAGTAACACAAGCCTTTTTCTGATGACAGTCCAGAAAATACAAGCCCTTGTCTAATGGTGGTCCAGGTAAGACAAGCCCTTTTATATCGGTGGCCCAGCTAATACGAGCTCTTTCCTGGTCCAAGTAATACAAGCCCAAATTATGCAACTCCATTTATTACGGTGGTCCAAGTCGTGCAAGACCATTTACAACGGCGGTGCAAGTAACAAAAGCCTTTTATAACGGTGGTCCAGTTATTACAAGCCCTTTTATAGCCATGGTCAAGTAATACAAGCCTTTTATAACGGTAGTCCAGTTATTACAAGCCCTTTTATAGCTGTGGTCAAGTAACACAAGCCTTTTATAACGATGGTCTAAATAATACAAGCCAATGGTCCCAGGAACAAAGCCCTTTTATAACAATGGTCCCAGGAATACAAGCCCCCCTTTTTTTAAACGATGGTCCAAGTAATACAAGCCCTTTTTTAACGATGGTCCCAGGAATAGAAGCCCTTTTGTAACGGTGGTCCCAGGAATACAAGCCCTTTTATAACGGTGGTCCAGCTGATACGAGCTCTTTGCCAACGATGATACAAGTATTACAAGCCCTTTTATAACGGTGCTCCATGTAAAACAAACCCTTTCTAACAGCAGACCATGAACTACTAGTCCTTACCTAGCGGCGGTCCGGGAAGTGATCGCTCTTTCCTGCCCCATACCCAGAACGAACAGGAAAAACCAGCCGGGAGACAAACGAGAGGTGGGGAGGTGGGGAAGACGGTCCCGAGCCGTCACTCACCCGAACAGAGATATCGAGACATGTGAACATGACAAGACACTGCACAGGAGATGGTCTGGGGGAGGTGGCCCGGTAGTTAGGGAGGTGGAACTTTTAACGGATTTCAATCGCTGTCGACGCGCCCCGGGCTGAACACACACACACACACACACACACACACACACACACACACACACACACACTCTCTCTCTCTCTCTCTCTCTCTCTCTCTCTCTCTCTCTCTCTCTCTCTCTCTCTCTCTCTCTCTCTCTCTCTCTCACACACACACACACACACACACATTCACACTCACACACACTCACACACACACACACACACACACACACACACACACACACACACACACACACACACACACACACACACACACACACACACACACACACACACACACGTACACGCGCGCGTGCGCACACACACTCATATACATATACATACACACACTCACACACACACACATGCGCGCGCATTAGCGAGAGAGAGAGAGAGAGAGAGAGAGAGAGAGAGAGAGAGAGAGAGAGAGAGAGAAGAGAGAAAGAGAGAGCACCTCCGATGATGAAGGAAAAAAAAAAAACCGCCGAAAAGGAAAAGAATGACAGGGTGAGAAAAAAAAACCCCAAACAAAACAAAAAACAAACAACAAGGAAGAAAGACCGACAGAAAGAAAGAAAGCCAAGGCAGGACTGGTGGCAAACAAACACCACCACCGCCGGGTCTCGGGGAGAAGACCCGTACAATGGCCTCTTTTCCTCCCTTCCTCGGCAGCGGAACCGCCAATGAAAAGCTCATTTGGGGGCGGCCCGCGAGCCGCCGGCGGGAGAAGGCCCCCGGTGCAATGCGGGCCCTTTGGCGGACCTCCTCCCGGACGGGCGACGGGCGGAAACCTCGGGCCTGAGGCGTTTCCTAGGCTACCAGAGAGAAAGGGGCAAGGAATGCGCTCACGATCGTACGTACTTGAGGCGATTTTTCAGCGAGTGACACTACCACCGTCCGTGTTACAGGTTGGTGGGCTGATGAGGTGGTGGTTGGTGGTGGTGGTGGTGGTGGTGGTGGTTGGGGGTGGGGGCACGAGAAGTGTGGGGGACAGCGGGGGAGGAAAGGAAGAGGAGAGGGCAAAACGCAGAGAAGGGTGAGGGGGGGGGGGGGGGGGGGGGGGGGGGGGGGAGAGGAGGAGAAGAGGGTAATTTGGGAGAGAGAGTTGGTTGGGGGGTGGGGGTGGGGGAGGAAGGACAGCAGGGTGGAAAAGATCGGAATGGGGTAGGAAGACGGATGGGAGAGGTTAGATCAGCTATAATTAAGAGAGAGAGAGAGAGAGAGAGAGAGAGAGAGAGAGAGAGAGAGAGGAGAGAGAGAGAGAGAGAATGTTGCCTATAGCCCAGCCGACGGCAAAGGGCCACATCAGGGCTGTCACCACGTTAAAAGAGAGAGAGAGAGAGAGAGAGAGAGAGAGAGAGAGAGAGAGAGAGAGAGAGAGTATGTGTTTATCTGTGTCGATACACGCGCGTTTTGTGTATATGTCATTGTGTGTTTGTTTGTATGAACGTGTGTGTGAATATGTGAGTAAGCATTATTTTCTTCTTCTTCTTTTTCTCCCTAATCTCCGTTCGAACCAGAGAAAGCCATGATCAGATTGAGCGGAACGCCATTGGTACAGAAAGCCATCATCAGGGAGAGCGGAATGCCATTGGTACAGAAGACAAGTGATGGTTGACAAAGCCACAGAGGTGCTAGGACTAAGCCCATGGAAATCGAGGCCACGGATCACAAACAATACAGTCATTTTAGAGGTGTTTGGCCGCAGACAGAGCTTCCAACCACAGAAGACTGAGAAGAGAAATGCAGTGCTATTAACAGCAGCAGGATCAGTCAAGAAATGATGAATGCGAAGGTAAGCTGGATGGAACAACAGAATGAAGACATACAGTGAAGCTTAGATAACAACAACACAAAGAAAACAGATTTTTGACCGCAGATCTTCTGTCTTTGAGGATGCTAAGAAGATTTTGAAATAGAAAAAAAAAAAAGAAGAAAAATCTACAACGTTTCGGTCATAGACCGTCTTCAGGACTTGTGACATAAAAGACAGCTTTCACGACTGTGGAAGACTTGACCAAACCGAAGCTAAGTCAGCACCGTGCCAGACGAACACAACTGTCTCACTCAGAAAGAGGACATCAACAGATGGACTGGACATCGTCCTGAACTCCACAACGCCCACAGTGGTCAGGAGCCCCAGGAGACGCACGCATGCCGGCAGTGCAGGACTCACCACATGGAGACTGTCTTCCAATACTCCGTGAGGAAAGGGGACCATGAGTGAACGTGCTGGAGTGTTGTTAGGCTGTGGCTTTGGCAACATGAGTGAAAGTGCTGGAGTGTTGCTAGGCTGTGGCTTTGGCAACATGAGTGAAAGTGCTGGAGTGTTGTTAGGCTGTGGCTTTGACAACATGAGTGAAAGTGCTGGAGTGTTGTTAGGCTGCTGGCTTTGACAACATGAGTGAAAGTGCCGGAGTGTTGTTAGGCTGCTGGCTTTGACAACATGAGTGAAAGTGCTGGAGTGTTGTTAGGCTGCTGGCTTTGACAACATGAGTGAAAGTGCTGGAGTGTTGTTAGGCTGTAGCTTTGGTAACATGAGTGAAAGTGCTGGAGTGTTGTTAGGCTGCTGGCTTTGACAACATGAGTGAAAGTGCTGGAGTGTGTTGTTAGGCTGCTGGCTTTGACAACATGAGTGAAAGTGCTGGAGTGTTGTTAGGCTGCTGGCTTTGACAACATCCATGCAGGACTCTTGAAATCTCCACGACTGCCACAACCAACGCACTATTACTTGGGTCAGTCACCGCCAGCAAAGCAATGATCAAATTCATTCTGAATCAACGCCGCAAACACAGGCTTTTACAGCTGAACTGTCTGGATTCCCGACAGGTGGAAGGACCATCGAACCCTGTGTGTCCCGGAGGATTTGGACCAAGTCTTCACAGGCTTCTGACAGGCGTTCAACAGTGTCTGGCAAGAAGCGCTAATGGCCAGCAGGAAAAAACTGACCATTGGGCTAAGATTGGTCAGCAGCATCCAGGCACCATACTCCACAGTGACCAGTGCGGCGCTCAGAATGCTGGTGGACAATGGTGGGCTGTTAGTCAAACTGACTGTGCCCACATACACACTGATCTCACGACATAGTATAACAAGACAAACGGACAGAGAGAGAGAGAGAGAGAGAGAGAGGAGAGAGAGAGAGAGAGAGAGAGAGAGAGAGAGAGAGGATTTATTTATCTATTTATTTACAGCCATTGCCCCTGATAAAGGGATGCAGATGAACAATAATTCCAAACTGTAATATTATCACAGTGTTCAAACTTAATACACTAAGATACCAAATCGGATGGTAAATTAAACGCTTTGTATAAAAAAGTGGACAAGTTTTTAATTGTTCGCGTTCATTATTTGATGCTAAAAGTAAACTTAGTCGAAAAAAGACTAAGTTATTTGTAGTACATTAAATATCGAAACCGCATTCTTCAATCATTTAATGCAGGACAGCTGAAAATAGAACGCATCTCGTCTTCTTGCAGTTGTTTACATAATGGACAAACATTAAATCCAATGGAGTATGTTGCTAATTAATAATGATATATAGCAATATCCCGTAAAGCCAAGTCGAATCTTGTTGCAATATATCTAAGATGCCTGTTAAGATTCAACCATAAATGCGTTTGATCAACAGCTAATGTACAATTGTGTTTTTTTGTAAACTAAACCTCTCACTGTTGTGCACATGAAAACCCCAGTCTTGTCATTTACAAGCAGGCATGATCCTGGTTTTGCCAAAGATGTGTAGTTTGTCTCTGGCAGTCAGAACACCGGCTGTCGCTGGCTGACATGACGCTCAGTGCTGGGCGGTCCTGGACACTGGGTGAATGAAGATACAGCCCTCACACCTCACACTGTGTGTTGACCAGCATGGCGTTGAATGAAGATACAGCCCTCACACCTCACACTGTGTGTCGACCAGCATGGCGTTAAATTAAATGAAGATACAGCCCTCACACCTCACACTGTGTGATGACCAGCATGGCGTTGAATGAAGATACAGCCCTCACACCTCACACTGTGTGATGACCAGCATGGCGTTGAATGAAGATACAGCCCTCACACCTCACAATGTGTGTTGACCAGCATGGCGTTGAGTGAAGATACAGCCCTCACACCTCACATTGTGTGTTGACCAGCAAGGCGTTGAATGAAGATACAGCCCTTACACATCACACTGTGTGTTGACCAGCATGGCGTTGAATGAAGATACAGCCCTCACACCTCACACTGTGTGTCGACCAGCATGGCGTTAAATGAAGATACAGCCCTCACACCTCACATTGTGTGTTGACCAGCAAGGCGTTGAATGAAGATACAGCCCTTACACATCACACTGTGTGTTGACCAGCATGGCGTTGAATGAAGATACAGCCCTCACACCTCACACTGTGTGTCGACCAGCATGGCGTTAAATGAAGATACAGCCCTCACACCTCACATTGTGTGTTGACCAGCAAGGCGTTGAATGAAGATACAGCCCTCACACATCACGCTGTGTATGACGTTGAATGAAGATACAGACCTCACACCTCACACTGTGTGTTGACCAGCATGGCGTTGAATGAAGATACAGCCCTTACACATCACACTGTGTGTTGACCAGCATGGCGTTGAATGAAGATACAGCCCTTACACATCACACTGTGTGTTGACCAGCATGGCGTTGAATGAAGATACAGCCCTCACACCTCACACTGTGTGTTGACCAGCAAGGCGTTGAATGAAGATACAGCCCTCACACATCACGCTGTGTATGACGTTGAATGAAGATACAGACCTCACACCTCACACTGTGTGTTGACCAGCAAGGCGTTGAATGAAGATACAGCCCTCACACATCACGCTGTGTATGACGTTGAATGAAGATACAGCCCTCACACATCACGCTGTGTGTTGACCAGCATGGCGTTGAATGAAAGATACAGCCCTCACACATCACGCTGTGTGTTGACCAGCATGGCGTTGAATGAAGATACAGCCCTTACACATCACACTGTGTGTTGACCAGCAAGGCGTTAAATGAAGATACAGCCCTCACACCTCACACTGTGTGCTGACCAGCAAGGCGTTGAATGAAGATACAGCCCTTACCATCACACTGTGTATGACGTTGAATGAAGATACACCCCTCACACCTCACACTGCGTGTTGACCAGCATGGCGTTGAATGAAGATACAGCCCTCACACCTCACACTGTGTGTTGACCAGCATGGCGCTGAGGCTTTAAATTTA
>JADBJO010001014.1:476117-478617 GCA_016801955.1 Conus betulinus
GTTTTTTTTCACAGATGAAAACTCTCATGCTGACTTTCATGGTTTAACATTGGATACAAAGTGTCTGAGTTTATTCGTGTACTAATGTGTGGTGTGCTGACTCGTTCTCATACGTTTACGACACGTCACGCACATAACATGTAATATGTGATGAGCTGAACACATAAGTGTGCGCATGTCACAGTTACTGTTGAATGTATTACTGAGAACCTGTCGCTTGGGTTTTAAAGGATCTTTGACCTTTTAAACACGTTAAAAAATTTGCAAAACTAAAGGCAAGCAAACAGACTGAAAATGGGGGAAAGGTTGTTGGAAGAGGCACACACACATAAAAAAGAAAAGGAAAAGGGGGATGTGTGTGTGTGTGTGTGTGTGTGTGTGTGTGTGTGTGTGTGTGTGTGTGTGTGCGCGCGCGCGCGCGCGCGCGCGCGAGAGAGAGAGAGAGAGAGAGAGAAGAGAGAGAGAGAGAGAGAGAGAGAGAGAGAGAGAGAGAGAGAGATCCCAAGTCGTAACAGATGAAAAATTCTCGTTTTTTTTTTCTTCTGTTTTTGGCTTTTTGTTTTCAAAACAAAATCTACCCATTTCATCAAAACATTTGTCAGAAGATTTTAAAAGAATTACTAAAGTTTTCGGTTGTCGACGTCCTTATCCTCCACAGTCAGCGATGAAATGGTCAAGAGGACCTTAAGTCCGGGCAGCTTTATTTATTTATTTTTTTTACAGCTGTGTTAGCTTTTTGGGGACAGTTGCCCTCCCATGACCAGCCCCTCTGGCAGTCGGGGGGGTGGTGACGTCACGCCGGAGCTGTGGCCGGGCAGCAGTGTCCAGGGTGTGAGACAGCAGGGCGACGGAGGTGGTGTCCTGGCCTTACTGTCCTCACGAGCCACGACCAGCTCCATGACCGTGTGTGGACGTGATGCACGTGTGCTGTCGAGGTGATCCTGCACGTCGCTCTGTTTCTCGCTGCAAAAAGACCGGGTTCACCATGAAAACGATGCTTTGTCTCCCTTTGTGGGTGACAGCCATTGAACGTGAACAAGGAGTCTTACAGAGTTAGATGGTTCACTCGGGGAATTTTGACTCGACATTGTGGGATGTGCCACGTCGCAGTTACATCCCTTGGCACTGTCATGATAGTGACTCCATCGGAGCTCTGAACAACAGCATCACTGTGTTCTGTCAGTGTCGTTTCCACTCACATGTTTCACATTTGGCTGCGACTTTGGGGTGAACATGTTGCGCGTTGATGTGGCCTATGGTAAGGTCTGCGCAGGTTTCTGTGGCTATGGTTAAGGACTGCACAGGTTTGCTTGGTTTGTGACAGAGTGAATATGGTGGTCACAACAAACCAGTTGGATTGCATGGGAAAGGAAGACAGGAGCTTTTCCTTTTTTTTTTATTTAGTCATCATCTCATCATCATCATCATCATCATCATCATCATCATCATCATCGCCTGTTACCCCTCCTGGGGTACAGGCCGCCAACCAAGGGCCTCCAGGCATCTCTGTCCTGGGCTCTTTCCTCCAGCTGGTTCCAAGTCATCCCATGTTTCTGATGTCTGCTTCCAGGTCCCTGCTCCAGGTGTTCTTTTGGCCGACCTCTTTTTTTTCGTTTTCCTTGGGGATTCCATTATTTGGTGATGCATGAATTCATTCGTTCTTTCAGACTGTTGAAGAGAGAGAGAGAGAGAGAGAGAGGAGAGAGAGAGAGAGAGAGAGAGAGAGAGAGAGAGAGATGAGAATCAGTGGTCAATATATGGGGAAAAAAGTAGCGGCCTTCGGGTTCAGAACAGAAAAAAAAAAAACATAGAACAGCAATAAGAGCTACACACTACCATGAAACCGTCCACCATGATGACACCATTGGGAACTATGGCAAAGCGGCCACACAGGTCAGATAAGAAACCAACAGAATTGTGGCCCGTGGACACCGGCTTGCCAGTATTTGTCCACTTGTTTGTCAGTATTTTGTTTGCTTGTTTGTCAGTATTTTTTTTGCTTGTTTGTCAGTATTTTGTTTGTTTGTTTGTCAGTATTTTGTCCACTTGTTTTGTCAGTATTTTGTTTGCTTGTTTGTCAGTATTTTGTTTGTTTGTGTTTGTCAGTATTTTGTCCACTTGTTTGTCAGTATTTTGTGTTTGTTTTGTTTGTCAGTATTTTGTCCACTTGTTTGTCAGCATTTTGTTTGTTTGTTTGTTTGTCAGTATTTTGTCCACTTGTTTGTCAGTATTTTTGTTTGTTTGTTTGTCAGTATTTATGCACTTGTTTGTCAGTATTTGTCCACTTGTTTGTCAGTATTTTGTCCACTTGTTTGTCAGTATTTTGTTTTGTTTGTTTGTCAGTATTTTGTCCACTTGTTTGTCAGCATTTTGTTTGCTTGTTTGTCAGTATTTTGTCCACTTGTTTGTCAGCATTTTGTTTGTTTGTTTGTCAGTATTTTGTCCACTTGTTTGTCAGTATTTTGTTTGTTTGTTTGTCAGTATTTTGTCCACTTGTTTG
>JADBJO010001014.1:486117-491117 GCA_016801955.1 Conus betulinus
ATGCAGACACAAGATGGTACAAGTAACTTTTACGCGGTTTGTTCTATTTCTTTTGGTTTCTTCTATTTCTTTTGGTTTCTTGATTTTGTATGTTGCAAATCGTTTCGTAAGACAACTATCAATCCTTTTCTTTTTCCTGTTATTCATTATCACCATCTAAATCATCATCATAGCAGCCACCGTGGCGAAGTGGTTAGCGACGCGGACTCCCGGCCGGGAGGTCTTAGGTTCGATTCCCGGCAGAGCCATGCGGGATTTTTCTACTCCGACCGCTGCTACCCAGAGTTAAGCTTACTGCGGGCTCAGTTTGCAAGACTGGGACCACACAGGCGAGTTTCATCCACTAAATGGATGCGTCTCTGTCAGTGTTGCTCAAATCTTCCGAGTAGCACTGCATGTCTGTCTCTCTGTCTCTGGGGCCTGGTTGACGCCGGGATATATTATGAAAGGAAGCGTAGAGTACAGCCTTGTCATGCAGTCTCAGACCAGAATGGAAATCCATAGCATCATCTTCATCATCATTCATCATTCTCATCCATCAGCATTAAAAAGTCTCAAATTCTGTGGCCCTTCATGCCCTGCTCTCATGATGACCTCAATTTCGATGTCCTCTCCACGTCTGTGGCCTTGGGTTGGTTCCGTCGGGGTCACCGGTATCGGCGAGTCCATGGGGGCTGTCGTTGGACGGACGAGAGGGCGCGAGGGGGAGAGCTCATTCACGCCGCCTCCGCGACTAAGCAGTTATTGTCGCCAGTAGGGGGCTTAGTAGTGTGGTGTCCTGCGTATGTTAGATCAGAACAGGCGCCACTGAACACCACCGAAGTGACTCGGCAGCAGTGCAGTGTCTCCTCCGGTGGGTTGCCTCTTGACGACTTGACATTGACTGCTCCCTGTGGATTGCAGGTGCCGGGGCTGTGGCTGTGGACGGGGGTCGGAATGAGCGGCATGGGTGCAAAGCCACTGAGGTGGCACAGAAGATGGGACATTAAAAAAAAAATTATCATTGTCATCGTCGTCATCATCATTATTCCAAAATCTGAACTGCACGTACGTATATAACATACGCATACACTCGCGTACATACACACGTATACGCGCGCGCGCACGCCCGTACCACACGCGCGGGCATGTATACATACATGCACACTTACACGAGCCCACACAAACATATAAAAAAAAAAAAGGCGCCCGCGAGCACGTACGCACACACAAACATACACCTTAGAAGTAAGATTGCCATCCAGTTTCAGATCTACATGCCGAGTTAAAGAGCTGACAGACACCTGTCCAATCCTTGCTTGTACAGATGTCGGTGTCTAGCTGTCTACCCAGCACCCTGTGTCTCAGGGCCTGAGAAATGCGGACCATTCCGAACGCTGTGTGACACTAAAACCTGCACACATTAACAAATGGGACTGATCAAAGAAAGTATTGCGGGAAACCTACACACACGCGCGCTTTCATACAGACACCTTTGAAGATAGCAGAAGTATTTAACCGAGGAAGCATCAAGCAGTGCAAGTATTGATCTGGGGAGGAAGGAAGGGAGATACATAATGCTGAACAATTAAGCAGTGAGGGAAAACAAGTGCTGGTTGACAGTTCTTCGATCATTATAGTAACAACTTGGCAAAGATTTGGAATTTTAAAATAAGGGGGGAAAGGGGGTTGGAAATGAAAATGGTATATTATAAATATGAAAACCCTTCTCTAGATGCATGGAGAACCATCGTAAACCCTCTCAAAGGCAGATCTATATTGCCTGCTTCTAGGCCTTCCGTTGCTGGATCGGACTCATCAAGAAGACACGACTAATAGGATTTGTGGTCTTGGCGTCAAATAAAGACACACCACAGTCCCCGTAATTCTATGGTGTTCTCACCACCACCAGGGTTCTAAAAAGAATCCGACAGCACCCTCAAAGCAGCCGGCCAAGGGTATGAATGAAGCAAAGCGAAAGTGTGAAGAGGAAAAAAAGTTGCTGAAAAACTAAAAGAAACATCAAGCAAACAGTATAAAGTGAAGGGGGCAATCTTTGAGGAGCCAACATGCTTGAGGATCCATTCAAGGATGCAAGGGAGATCAAAAGATATGGAACAGTCTGAGTGGTCAGCTCTGCTGTGCAATACCCAAGCATTGTCAGCGGCTAAGAATTGTGCAGAACAACCTCTACTTGGATCTCCTAAGAGATGCAATTGCCCACTGATTGACCAAACAATATAATACTGAACAGTTAAGTAGTGTGGGGAAAACAAGTGCAGGTTGACAATTCTTCAGTCATTATAGTACTAACGTGGCAAAGATTTTAAAATTTAAAAGAAAAATGGGGGAAAAGGAGTTGAAGATGAAGAAAATATATTATAAATTGATAACCCTTCATATGTGTGTGTATATATATATATATATATTTATACACACACACTTATGAATATGAGTATCAAACTGACAGCAGGTAAATCGTGTCAGCTCTCTCTTTATGTCACGCAAGTTGTCATTTAGTTCTTACAACAGTCGAAGATAACCCTCCTATTCTGTGATGTCACTCAGAGAGAGAAGAGGGTGGGTGGATTGTTAATCTGAACAACAGTAAGTGTACTCCAAACACTTCTGGCCATCCTGTTACCATTCAGGGAGACAGAGTGCCATCACACGAGCTGTTTGGTTAAACAGTCAAACGTATGCGCGAAGGGCACATGAGCTTGTTTTCATAACTTCGTGCGGAAAGAACAATTAAGTACAGAAGAACACATCTGAAGACTAATAATACCTCTGTAACGCCATTAATGAATAGGCGAAAGTTTGAAGATGATGTTTATATTTGTAGATACACACATACTGGTAACTGTGTGTGACCAGCGTAAGGACACATGGTAAGACACGGGAAATATGATGATGTTGTTATTAATCAGTTTGATAGCAGTAATTGGAAATCTTAATAATCCATCTTACAGACGAATGCACTGTAAGCACATGCCCGACGATCGTCGTCTTTTAGATTGGCATCATAACGCAGACACATCAGTCCTTCCTTGCATCATATAGAGATATGCCACAGTCTATAATTCTGTGGTATTCTCACTAACCAAGAATTCAAAAACAATTCAGCAGCAGCACCTCAAAGCAGCCACTGAAGGATGGAAGTGAAACGAAAGAAAGAGTGGTAAGGAGATAAGTTGCTGTAAAACTAAAATCATGGTGCAGACAGTATGAAGCATAGGGGATAACCTTTGAGTCTGCGTTTGAGGGTCCATTCAAGGATGCAAGGGAGATCAAAAGGTGTCCAACAGCCGGAGTGGTCTGCTCTACTGCTTAATAACCCAAGCAGTGTCAGCAGCTAAGAATTGTGCAGAACAGTCTTTACTTTGAATCTCATAGAGATGCAGTCTCCCACTGATTGACCCAGACAATATCATGCTGAACAAGTCAGTAGTGGACGGGGGGGGGGGGGGGGGGGGGGGGGGGGGGGGGGGAATAAGAGCTGGCTAACAATTCCTCCGTCATTACATGAATGACATGGCAAAGATTAAAAAATAAATAAATAAATAAATAAAAAGATGTGGGAGGAAGGAACAAGGAAGAAAGAAAATGAGAACAACAACAACAACAAAAAAAATCAGGAAAATAGATTATGAATATGAAAACTTCACCAGCAGGCACAAACATGTAAAAACAGACATATAAATCGCAGCTTGCACTGAGAGCCAAGACAAAAATACACAGTCATCATAAGCATGTCAACTGCATCCTAAATAGCCATGACCAGAATATGCAGTCTTCACAGGCATATCAATGGCAGTTTAAACCCAAGAGGCAGCCAAAAATACTAACCAAATGAGCATGTTATGGCATCGTGAATAAAGCGTCAAGGCCAAAAACATAGTTATAACAGGTACTTCAATGGCAGCTTTAAACCAAGCGCCGGGATAAAACCGTGAGTGTGCACATGAGCGCGTGGGTAAGTACATATACTTGTATATGAGTGTGATTGGGTGTTTGGATATGAATAGATAAAAATGAACGTGTGTGTGTGTGTGTGTGTGTGTGTGTGTGTGTGTGTGTGTCACACACACACGCATCGTCCTTAAAAAGAAAAATGGCTTGGGAAGAAGAGCGGGGGGTGGAGGTGGGGGTGGGGGGGGGGGGACGAGGGAAAGTCCCTGATGATGATGTCTGTCATAATCTTAGATTTCGCCTGGAACCTCTTGAGGTAAGCAGCTTTCCATCTGCTCTGAATCTGATGTCGATGCCTACGTCTCCTTCTCTGAAGGCATCAGTCAGCATTGCACATAACATGATGCTGAACAGAGAAAAATAACTATTCAGTCACTCGAACATAAAACATGAAATAATACAGGGAACAGTAAACAACAAACCAAGGAGGGTAACTCTTTGCTCCCACGACGAAACAAATACTCGCCCATGACTCCAGAGGAATGCTGCTTACGACACGGAATCGGCTGGCAGATATGACAGCCCAGAGCACACAGAGCAAACAAAGAAACATCCCGTCCTGTGTTCTCTGTGCTGTCATATCTGCCAGGAGATTCCGTACCGTAAACAGCATTCCTCTGGAGTTGTTTTGGGGGGAGGAAGAAGAGGGAATATTCAGAAAAAAATATATCGGTAGGTGGCGACGAACGTTTACATTTCAGATAGGATTATGCGTTTATATTCGTATTTAGACAAAAACAAACAAACAAATAACAACAACTACAAAACAAAAAAACAAACAAACAAACAAAAAAAAACCAAAAAAAAAAAACGTATTCTTTCATAATTATTGACGTGGCTGCCTGCTAACACTCAATCTTCGCTGCTAACTTCATTACAAAAAGCATGCGAGGGTGATTGTGTTGTTGTCAACACGCCCACAGGGTTTTTTTTTTTTTTTTTTTTTTTTTTTAACGCTGACGGGATTTATTTTCATTCTATTAAAACTGTTTATCAACGTTGTTATTATCATTTGTGTGATTCGTGTAGACGGACTCTATTACGACCAA
>JADBJO010001014.1:493617-497895 GCA_016801955.1 Conus betulinus
AAGATACCCCATCTTCTTCCTGTGACTGACAGAGTACTGAATAAGCAAGAGCTTTGAAATCAGGTACTTTGTACACGTACACAGTTATTTGGCTCTGTGTGTCAAAATTTCAAGAGTGTGTATTTAGTCATTATTTTTTTAATGATTTTTTCCCCCAATACTAAACAATTAATAATTCCCAGTCTCGTGACGAATGCTGACCGACAAACTACAAAGTACTCTGTCATATTTTTATTGGTTTTAGTTCTTTTGCTTATTAAGGAAACTGTCCAATAGCTATTTTTTTTACACTCTTCTGGGTTTCTCAAAATGATTTATGATAAAAATAGGATTTTTTTAACAACGGAGAAAAATTCACTTATATGCCTGTGTAAACTACCTTGCGTTTCATGAAATATACAACAACAAAAAAAAAACCTATATTTCTTTATCCGACTACAAAAAGAATATGGCACACGCTACAGCCTTGAAACTTTGTACTGACCCCGTTCAATCACACTACAATCATGTGTCCAAATTTCAAGTATGCTTTTTGTGTAAAATGAATTTTTTTTTATAGAAATGTGTGCAAACGCCCAGCATACAGAGGACTGTAGAGAATGATAAAACCTTCATTTTAACACAGATGGAAAAAAACAGCCACTTTTTGGGGGAAAAAAATTCCGCGCATGTTAGACTTTTTCCCCCCATTTTTTTCGGAAAACTAAAGTTGCGATTTTTTAAGAGACAAAAACCCCACCATTTTAAGACCATTTTGAACAAGAAAGTGTAAGACAAAAATTTTATACATTCTTTTCTAATAAAAACACTTTTGTCAAGTCTCACACCAACTTTTTAATCAAGTCACCAAGTACTTAATCAACTCACACCAAGTACTCAATCAAGTCACGATCAAGTTCTTAACCAAGAAAAGGTGCTTTATTGTTGTTTGACGATGAAAAAGAACCATACGAAAGAATAAGTGAAAAGTTTTATAATCCAAGAATACAAGAAGTTCAAATAGCGATCGAAAGTAACCTTAACCAAATCCATAGAAGTGGTCTCGAACCATACCAGCATTTTGATGAAATACGAAAATAGTTTGGCCGTGGGAGAGATAAAAATCCAACAACTAACCTTGTGTGTAAAGATCTGCACATGCATGATTTTAGACTTGATGAATATTTAACAACAAAATACGGTTTATGGATTGTAGACATCTGCATATGCATGATTTTAGACTTCATGAATAATTAACAATAAAATACGGTTTATGGATTGTAGAGATCTGCATATGCATGACATTCGACTTGATGATATTTAACAACAAAATACGGTTTATGGATTGTAAAGATCTGCATGTGCATGACATTAGACTTGATGAATATTTAACAACAAAACACGGTTTATGGATTGTAAAGATCTGCATGTGCATGATGTTAGACTTGATGAATATTTAACAACAAAACACGGTTTATGGAATGTAAAGATCTGCATGTGCATGATGTTAGACTTGATGAATATTTAACAACAAAACACGGTTTATGGATTGTAAAGATCTGCATGTGCATGATGTTAGACTTGATGAATATTTAACAACAAAACACGGTTTATGGATTGTAAAGATCTGCATGTGCATGATGTTAGACTTGATGAATATTTAACAACAAAACACGGTTTATGGATTGTAAAGATCTGCATGTGCATGATGTTAGACTTGATGAATATTCAACAACAAAACGCGGTTATGGATTGTAAAGATCTGCATATGCATGATGTTAGACTTCATGAATATTTAACAACAAACACTGCTTATGGAATGTAAAGATCTGCATGTGCATGATGTTAGACTTGATGAATATAAACAACAAAATACGGTTTATGGATTGTAAAGATCTGCATATGCAGGATGTTAGACTTGATGAATATTTAACAACAAAACACGGTTTATGGATTGTAAAGATCTGCATGTGCATGATGTTAGACTTGATGAATATTTAACAACAAAACACGGTTTATGGATTGTAAAGATCTGCATGTGCATGATGTTAGACTTGATGAATATTTAAGAACAAAATACGGTTTATGGATTGTAAATATCCGCATATGCATGATGTTAGACTTGATGAATATTTACAACAACAAAATACGGTTTATGGATTGTAAAGATCTGCATATGCATGATGTTAGACTTGATGAATATTTAACAACAAAATACGGTTTATGGATTGTAAAGATCTGCATGTGCATGATTTTAGACTTCATGAATAATTAACAATAAAATACGGTTTATGGATTGTAGAGATCTGCATATGCATGACATTCGACTTGATGAATATTTAACAACAAAATACGGTTTTATGGATTGTAAAGATCTGCATGTGCATGACATTAGACTTGATGAATATTTTAACAACAAAACACGGTTTATGGATTGTAAAGATCTGCATGTGCATGATGTTAGACTTGATGAATATTTAACAACAAAACACGGTTTATGGGAATGTAAAGATCTGCATGTGCATGATGTTAGACTTGATGAATATTTAACAACAAAATACGGTTTATGGATTGTAAAGATCTGCATATGCATGATGTTAGACTTGATGAATATTTAACAACAAAATACGGTTTATGGATTGTAAAGATCTGCATGTGCATGATTTTAGACTTCATGAATAATTAACAATAAAATACGGTTTATGGATTGTAGAGATCTGCATATGCATGACATTCGACTTGATGAATATTTAACAACAAAATACGGTTTATGGATTGTAAAGATCTGCATGTGCATGACATTAGACTTGATGAATATTTAACAACAAAACACGGTTTATGGATTGTAAAGATCTGCATGTGCATGATGTTAGACTTGATGAATATTTAACAACAAAACACGGTTTATGGAATGTAAAGATCTGCATGTGCATGATGTTAGACTTGATGAATATTTAACAACAAAAACACGGTTTATGGATTGTAAATATCCGCATATGCATGATGTTAGACTTGATGAATATTTAACAACAAAATACGGTTTATGGATTGTAAAGATCTGCATATGCATGATGTTAGACTTGATGAATATTTAACAACAAAAAACGGTTTATGGATTGTAGAGATCTGCATATGCATGATTTTAGACTTCATGAATAATTAACAATAAAATACGGTTTATGGATTGTAGAGATCTGCATATGCATGACATTTCGACTTGATGAATATTTAACAACAAAATACGGTTTATGGATTGTAAAGATCTGCATGTGCATGACATTAGACTTGATGAATATTTAACAACAAAACACGGTTTATGGATTGTAAAGATCTGCATGTGCATGACGTTAGACTTGATGAATATTTAACAACAAACACGGTTTATGGAATGTAAAGATCTGCATGTGCATGATGTTAGACTTGATGAATATTTAACAACAAAACACGGTTTATGGATTGTAAGATCTGCATGTGCATGATGTTAGACTTGATGAATATTTAACAACAAAACACGGTTTATGGATTGTAAAGATCTGCATGTGCATGATGTTAGATTGATGAATATTCAACAACAAAACGCGGTTTATGGATTGTAAAGATCTGCATATGCATGATGTTAGACTTCATGAATATTTAACAACAAAACACTGCTTATGGAATGTAAAGATCTGCATGTGCATGATGTTAGACTTGATGAATATTTAACAACAAAATACGGTTTATGATTGTAAAGATCTGCATATGCAGGATGTTAGACTTGATGAATATTTAACAACAAAACACGGTTTATGGATTGTAAAGATCTGCATGTGCATGATGTTAGACTTGATGAATATTTAACAACAAAACACGGTTTATGGATTGTAAAGATCTGCATGTGCATGATGTTAGACTTGATGAATATTTAAGAACAAAACACGGTTTATGGATTGTAAATATCCGCATATGCATGATGTTAGACTTGATGAATATTTAACAACAAAATACGGTTTATGGATTGTAAAGATCTGCATATGCATGATGTTAGACTTGATGAATATTTAACAAAAAAAAAAACACGGTTTATGGACTGATCTCAGATCAACAGAGGATCATGGATGGCATGGGAGTGGGAGAGCTATTAATGGCGGAAATACAATTCAGATCAATAAATCAAAAGAGAATGATAAACCAGTCAAACTGTACATTTGTTTTTAATCTATGACGCACAGCCTAACATACAATGGAGCAGGTTAAAAGACATACAATATTAAATTCTGTTTTGAAACATGGAGCACTTAAACTTTATGACAAAACAAA
>JADBJO010001015.1:0-2500 GCA_016801955.1 Conus betulinus
CTAAGTGTGGACAAAGGAGTTCTTGAGCAGCATCTGAGAAAACATACTCTGACTCACAGAGCAAAGCACCACTCGACATTCAAGGTCTGGTGTGGCCAACCACAGGGTGGGACACCAAGCCATTTCCTTGTGAACTTTTTGATTTTGGATTCCATTGCCTCCACTATGCTGGTGCAGATGTCGTATATCATCAGAGGCCATAGGAGCTTTGGTATCAGCATGAACTGCAGACACCAGACCTTGTATTTTGCCAGGGAGGCCCACACTGGTCAATGGTCTCCAAGCCTTCTTCCGACATCTGTTTGGTTTCTTTTGCTCTTCGCGTGTCTTTCAGCGTATCATCATACCATCTTCCAAGGCTCTTGACTGGCTCTTCTGTTACTGTTGGAATGGTCTGGCTGGCAACACTGAAGACCACAGATTTGGCCACTTTTCCTTTCCTTTCCCAGTGAGAGACTCCATGATTTCTTTCTTTAGCTTGAACTTCATTCTGGATGAGGCAACTATGTCGTCCAGCCTCTCCAGCACGTGACGTGTCTCGTCTTCTCTGCTGCGATCAGCTTGGAGAAATCAGAAGATCAGCGGCCAGTGGATGACGGCAGATGGTGTGTACATCCCCAAATAGCAAAACTCAAGTGACATCAGCCAGTTCAGGCCAATATCACTACTGAACGTCGAAGGGAAAATCTTCTTCTCTGTCATGGCAGCAAGGCTGACCAAGTACCTCATGGAAAACAAGTACTTGGATGTGTCAGTTCAGAAAGGTGGCATTCCAGGCGTGGCTGGCTGTGTAGAACACGCCACAATGATCCTGGACGCAATCCAAAGAGCAAAAACAGAAAAGAGAGACCTGGACGTAGTGTGTGGCTCGACCTGGCAAACGCATATGGATCTGTACCCCATGAGATGATACAGTTGGCTCTTAAGATGTACCATGTGCCAAAGAACATCTGCGACATGCTCAAGAAGTACTTCAATGGCTTCTCAATGCGGTTCTCTACCAGGAGTACACAACAGATTGGATCAACTTGGAAGTGGGCATTGCATGGGCTGTGCCATTTCCCCAATACTGTTCGTGTTGGCAATGGAAGTCATCTTGAAAGCAGCAACAAGCAACGCAAGACAAACAGACCTTGGCGATGGATACAAGATGCCCCCTCTCAAGGCCTTCATGGATGACACTACAGTGATTTCATCCAGAGAAGACGAGACACGTCACGTGCTGGAGAGGCTGGACGACATAGTTGCCTCATCCAGAATGAAGTTCAAGCCAAAGAAATCACGGAGTCTCTCACTGAGGAAAGGAAAAGTGGCCGAATCTGTGGTCTTCAGTGTGTTGCCAACCAGACCATTCCAACAGTACAGAAGAGCCAGTCAAGAGCCTTGGAAAGATGGTATGATGATACGCTGAAAGACACACGAAGAGAGCAAAAGAAACCAAACAGATGTCGGAAGAAGGCTTGGAGACCATTGACCAGTGTGGGCTCCCTGGCAAATACAAGGTCTGGTGTCTGCAGTTCATGCTGATACCAAAGCTCCTATGGCCTCTGATGATATACGACATCTGCACCAGCATAGTGGAGGCAATGGAATCCAAAATCAACAAGTTCACAAGGAAATGGCTTGGTGTCCCACCCTGTCTGACTGACATAGCGCTATACTGTCGCCAAGCAAAGCTGAAACTACCACTGAAATCCATCCTGGAGGAATATAAAGCAGAAGATCAGACTTCAAAGCATGCTGGAGGACTCAGGAGACAAGGTGGTTGAAGCAATCAAGCCCCAGCTGAAGACAGGCAGAAAATGGAAAGTTCAAGAGGCGATGGATTCTGCAAAAGAAAGTCTCAAGATCAGAGAAATAACAGGACACACACAGACCAACAGACAAGGACTGGGGGTGACCAAAACTGAATGGTGGTCAAAGCCAAAGGAAAAGCCAAAAGAGACATGATGATTCAGGAGATGAGAAAAGAAGAAGACCAAAAAAGACTCCAAAAAGCAGTCCAGCAGAGCCAGCAAGGGCAATGGACAACGTGGGAGAATGCACTCCAAAGAAGTCTCACTTGGAATGACATTTTACCAACACCACAAAAGGGAAAATCAGGACTCCAAAAGCACCCGCAACATTCTTCACGGCAGGAGGCAGCGAATCATGGCCAAGAACAACAGTGCCACTCGGAACATGCAGGCAGAGTCTGCTGGACGGGGCAGATGACTGGGAGTGCACAGCAGACCTCCCAGAATGGAATAGTCACCCAGAGATTATCAGCAAGAGTGGCATGAGACCAGACATAGTATTACACTCTCAGTCAACCAAGCAGCTGATCATGATCGAGCTCACGGTGCCATATGAGAACAGAATGGAGGCAGCTCAGATCTACAAGACTGAAAAGTATGCTGATCTGGCAAACAGCCTGAGGAGAGAAGGCTATCAGGTCAAAGTCCTCACTGCAGAAATTGGAGCTAGGGGGTTTTTGTGGAACGTCTGCATACAGCCTCAT
>JADBJO010001015.1:7500-10000 GCA_016801955.1 Conus betulinus
AGGAATTTTCATATACTCGCACTTTGTTCTAACAGATTATTAAACTCGCTTGTGCTCAGGACACAGTTACTCTTTTGCACCTTTCTACTGCACTGGTTAGATCAAAATTAACGTATGCACAAGAGGTGTTCTTCAGTGCACCCAAATATTTACTGAAAAAACTTCAAAGTATTGATTCCAAAGCGTATAAGATAGCCATGGGACTACCAGTACATGCCTCTTGTACAAAAGCATACAGTGCTGCTGGAATATTACCACTGGAAGAATACAGGAATCTTGCATGCACCAATTTTGTTATAAGAAGTTCTACTATAGACAACAATATAGGCCCTGAAATAAATATTAAATCAGACACTGATTTTCCCAAAAGGGCTAAAAACATATCATCTCAAATGACTCTAAGAACATATACTTCCTCGATTTTAGAATCCTCAGATATCGAACTAACATCTATTGCAAAAAGATCTGTTGTGTCTCCTGTCCCTCCCTGGAAACTAGTACGCACATTTTGATATTGAGCATACAGATTTAACAAAGGCTGAAAATACTAATTTGTTATCATCCAACATGAAAATGCATTTGCATGATCACTACCCCAACCATTTTAAGATATACACTGATGGATCATTAATCAATGAACATGCAGGCGCAGCATACATTATCCCAGGCCTTAACAAAGAAAAGTCCTATTATCTCAGAAAAAAAAAAAACAAATCTATTTTTACTGCGGAGTTAACTGCTATAATGATGGCCCTTAAAAGTTTGTGTTGATTACCCTCAAAATTTGTTTAAAGTTGTTTTATGTGTAGATTCTAAGTCAGTTCCTTACTGCAATGAAGAATTTTGAATTTAAAAGTTCGACCTGAGATGATCACTGAAATAATAACTTAGTCCATTTCCTCTCAGTTAGAGACACTGAAGTAACATTTCTTTGGGTGCCCTCCCACTGTGGGTTATATTATAATGAAAAGGTTGATGTTCTAGCAAAAGAAAGGAGCAAAACGATCTGCAGATTCGCATTTTTTAAATTTATCTATGTCAGTGCAAGAGTGCTGTACTTTGGCAGAAAAAGTACAGTTTTCTAATTTTCATTTGATAGAAAGAGAAACTGGGTGTTTTGGTTTACACGATGAAATGAAAAATATTCATGAAAAGTTAAGTAATTACGATCAAAACATGTATCGTAGACGGCAGATAAGTTCCTTGATCTGTAGATGGAAAAATGGATTGTTTTAAAACAAAGTATGTCAAAAATATACATTGTATATGTGGTCATAGCATATCAACTGATCACATTCTTTTGTGTACTTAATGAAAAATTCATCCCAAATACGTCTGCACAGCCTATTCAAAATGTTTTCCTGTCAGCAAGTGAAACATGTCGTTTTCTTTTTACACTTAGCTAAAAGTCCAATTGGAAAATACTTATAATAGATAGCAGTCAGTGGTGAGATGAGACAGAAGAGTTATATACGTTTTTTTTTTTTTTTATCTTTGATTAAGTGGATTTTCTATTTTTGTGTTATAGTTGTAGATAAGTAGTAGTAGTAGTAGTAGTAATAGTAGTAGTAGTATTAGTAGTAATAGTAGTAGTAGTAGTAGTAGTAGTATTTTATTCGTTGTGTTACCTTTTCTCCCCGGCCCCGATTTTTTTCCCGTCTAATATTACGTAATGTGGAAAGACGTAAAACAAAACAACAACAACAACAACAACAACAACAACAACAACACACACACACACACACACACACACACACACACACACACACACACACGCGCGCGCGCGCGCGCGCGCGCACACACAGATACACGGACGGACAGACACAGACAGACAGATAGATAGATAGAGACAGACAGACAGACAGACATACAGACAGACAGATAGATATGTTTGTGTGGTGTTTCGTACAATATTGTATCTGCCCTGATCTCTCAAATCAGCTTTCAAGACTTCTGAAGTGTATACTTTGTTTCAGGAGGGCCCCTCGTCTTTATACTTCCTTGGGTCATCTTGAGAGCCACCGTGGAAGACGAGTAGTAAGTATCGTTGCGTCTTTGTCACTGTTAAAACGATCAGAATTGTGTTGTTGATGGTGGATGTCTTTGGCAACATATGATCGTAATCGTAAAAAAAAAAAAATAATCATATTCTGACAGTTAAAAAAAAACAAACAGAATCTGTGGTAATGGCTAGATATTACTTATAAAAGGAGTAATTATCAGTCATACTGTCGTTTTCTTTTGTTTGTTTTGGTTCTTTCTTTCGTTTTCTTTCTTTCTTTTTCCCTAATGTGGCGAAATGATAATGTCTTGTAAAACGAACCTTGCTAGAAGCTAAGCTCCAAACACTGCCATGATTAACAGTTTTCTCTACTAATGGGCCACTGGGGTCATGAAGTTGTTTTCTTTGACTCCTTATTCGCTGTCGTTTCAGTGTCAATAGCGAAACTGATGTTCTAAGTGAGCATCTCCGTTTTTGACGTCATGATAGTCATTTTAT
>JADBJO010001015.1:25000-30000 GCA_016801955.1 Conus betulinus
ATTCAGATGATTTATTCATATAAAAGGTCCAGGCCCCTAATGAAGGGGTGTGTGAGCAAGCCTAACACAATGGCTATAAAACAATGGCCTAGCCATGTTCATAACTGTGACAGGTTTAGCTTTACAGTTCCCTGTGCGATGTTTATGACCTGAAAAAAAATCGTAGACATAGACAATCACCTAGAACATGTAACACAGCAAAATTCAGATTAAGAATATCTGCATTTAACCGTCCATCATTCTAGATATCGATCGTGTAATACTCGTGATTTGCTTTGTCCTTTATGTGTAAAGAATCAAAGGAAACCGAATTGCACTTTGTCCTACCCGTCCCAGCTCTCATGAGCACAGAGAAATTTTTTTTTTTTATGAGGCCTAAATATTACAGACAGCCATCTTTGTTTAAAGTGAGCCTATTCTGTTCACCCCACTTCTGCTGAAGTTGTTAACATTTTTTCGATTGTTTTTTGTTGAAATCCTTTAAATATAGAGAAAAATCTCCCTTCTTGAAATAGCTTTCGAAGAGTTCCTGGAGAGAACAGACAGACAGACAGACAGAAGGCTGGTTACTTGTGGAGTTATCAAAGCGGTGTGTGTGTGTGTGTGTGTGTGTGTGTGTGTGTGTGTGTGTGTGTGTGGTGTTTGGGTGTGTGTGTGTGTGTGGTGTGTGTGTGTGTGTGTGTGTGTGTGTGTGTGTGAGTGAATGTGCATGTGTGCGTTCGCGCGCGCGCGTATGTGTGTGTGTGTGTGTGTGTGTGTGTGTGTGTGTGTGTGTGTGTGTGTGTGTGTGTGTGAATGGCGGTGTGTGCGTTCGCGCGCGCGTATGTGTATGTGCGTGTATGTGTGTGTGTGGTGTGCGGAAGCTCCGTTGGATGATCACTTCGTTTGCCTTGCAGCTCGAGAGGAAATAGGTAGGGTCGGCGGAGAGAGAGAGAGAGAGAGAGAGAGAGAGAGAGAGGCGGTAGGAGACACAGGATGTGGGTGTTGAATGCACTCAATCTTCATCGCTGAGGTTTCTTTCTTGTGGGAGTTCTTTTCTCTTTCGTTCCCGAATTTATCTTTTTTTTTTTTTTTTTTTTTTGCCTCTCTGTCTCTCTACTTTTTTTGTTTCCTTTTTATTCTTGTCGTTTTTTTGCTTTTTTTTTGTTGTTGTTTGCTTTTTTGTTTAACTTTGTTTATCTTTTTTATATACTTCCTGTCACTCTTTGAACAGTAGCTCACAAATGCCGTCGAATCTCTTAGTAAAGCTCACAAATGCAGTCGGATCTCTAAGTTACAAAAAGAAAAAAAAAATTCTGTAGGAAGCAACAGAATATCGCATACTACACTTAATCACTCTCCAGAAAGTTGAATTCATATTCTGCTTAAATCATAACGCTTTGGAAGTTACCTGAAAGATTCATCAATATACATTCAAGCGGGTTTTTGTTTTTCAGGTGTTGGTGTGCGTGTGTGTTGCTGTTGTTGTTGTGTCGTCGTTGTTTCTATTATTGTTAGGAAACTTTTGTTCAAAATGCAATGAAGAATTTCCTGAGCTGATACATTCAGCTGGCTCATAGCTTACGTCAAGGTTCTATGTGGCTCATTCAAGGTGCGTGCATCTGTGTATAGCTCTTTGAGATCGGATGCGCTTTTTTTTTTTTTTTACTTTAAATTGCAAAATACTAGTGAATATGGCATCGTTACCTCCCCCTTATGGACACAGTGCACTGACGCAAAATAGGTATGGTAGTTTATCCTGAGTGGTTCCCCCCTCCTCCCTCTCTCTCTCTCTCTCTCTCTCTCTCTCTCTCTCTCTCTCTCTCCCCCCCCCCCCCCCCCAGATCGTACCTTGCTTTTGTTCCCAATATATGTATATCTTAAAATTTGTTTACTACTTTTTTGTTTCAAAGTAATTTGAAAAATGTCTAAGAATAGAATCAAAGTGAATCCCAACGTTAGATACTGTTTTCTAACGCGTTTTTTTTTCCCATTCGTTTCGGGGTCTAGTAGAAACTTTCTCATTGTCACTTGTATTTGTTTGTTTGCACGCGCTGCTCTCTCTCTCTCTCTCTCTCTCTCTCTCTCTCTCTCTCTCTCTCTCTCTCTCTCTCTCTCTCTCTCTCTCTCTCTCTCTCTCTCTCTTTGAAACTGATCTGTGCTTGTTTCGTGTATTTGTTTACTGTGAAATACCCCTGCATGCCCTATACATGTTTCATACAATGTTATTCACCATGGTCGGCCGCAGTGGATGTTACCGTGTAAAGAGTTTATTGACCTGATAATGATAATGTTGATGCCTCATGTTTAAAATGACAACTATCTCTGCAAGCAAAATATTGTTTGTAGAAAACGGTAAATGTGTGTTGAACATTTTGTGTTTAAAGAGCAAAATACAGTCGCGAAACTGACAAAAACAACTGGACTGCCTTTCTAATGGATTCAAACAAAGCTACTTTATTTGTTCTCACATCAATTGCCGGTTTATTTTTTTGCTGTTTTGTGCTGAGTTGCTGAAACCATTTGCTTTATAAGAACTATGAACGTTTTCACCGATCATAATAACCGATAAAAGAAACCCTCGAAAAGGTCAAACCAACATACAGCACTGTCTTGTCTACTCTTTAACAGATTGGTTTCCTATTTTTCCATTAGATTTGTAGTAAGGTGATCTTTCGATGCCTTTAACTTGCAAAGAGATTCTATTTTTTTCTGCGTTGTCCAAATCATATACAGGGTGGGCGTCATTATTCATTTCAGATCCTACGTTCAACCAGGCTGTGCGGATTTGTCGATTCAACACAGTTTCGGATTATTTTCTAATGTTGTATTGTAATCTTCTTTCACTGAACGTTTCCTCATCCTCATGATCCAAATATTTGTCTGCTCCAGAGGTTTGTGACACAACACATAAATGCTATACACGAGAAGCCATATAGGCCATTTCGTATGTGGTACAGACATGTTAGTTTGCTCTCTGGAAAAAGAAATTCGAATGCGATGCCATCTGTCCAAATATCTGACTATTTTTAGACGTCATAGGCATTATGAGGACACAAACTGTCAGTTCCAAAGTAAAAAAAAAAAAAAAAATCAGTCAAGAAATGGGAACAATTGCAAAACATTCTGTCCCAAACCGCTGGTTGTCATTAGTCCCTTCCCAAGCATTTCGTTTCAAAGTATGACAATGAGCGCTCCACGTTCTACATGAGAAAATAATCATAGGTGATTCACCTCCTACCCTCCTGCCATTTTTCTCCTCTAATCGTCCGCTCTTTTCTACATCACCCCACCCCACCTTCACCCCACACCTCCCTATCCCCTTTTTACCCCCAACAACACCCTGTACCGCACGTTTTCTCAGACAGAGGTTAAACAATAAGGAAGAAATAATCAAATATAATATCTGGGCCCTGGGTTGTACCAGCATCCGTAGTTTGACCCCGCCGGTGTGTGAGGCCTTCGTCATACTGTCGTTATGTGATGGAGCGATGTTTGGACACCCGCCTGCAGCCACGATTAGTTTTGTTATAATTGTCAGTTTCTGAGAAGGGGGGAAAATCCTCCAGGGGGGGGAACAAGCCGAACTGTGGCTGTCTGTCTATGCGGTGTGGTGAGGTTACAATAGATAACGGGCCAACAGACCACGCTTCTCACATAAAGGACTGAACACGTCGGCTAAGCCGTTTGTGACTGCCATCCAGTGCAGAAGTCTGATTGCACCGTTTGGATTTTTTTCTTTTTGGCCTCCTTTTTTTTTTTGGCCTTTTTAGGGGAGTGGAGGGGGGGAGGAGCATCTGGGGGAATTGTGTGTTGTTGTTGTTTATTTCCTTTTGTTTTGTTTTGTTTTGTTTTGTTTTGTTTTGTTTTCGGGGTGGTACCAAAGAATTCACTATCGTCTTTGCAACGACGCAAGCCATTTTTGAGTCGTGTTTATAGCCAAGTTGAGCACAGAAACCATACCAGGCGTGTGAGCGAATCAAAATCAAACATCTTGTAACAATCACTTTGTGCATTTTCATGTCCGCTATTTGTAAGCACCTAAAGACAGCATACTTGTCGGCAGTTCCCCTGTATGTTTTGTCTTGTATTAAACTACGCGTGATTTTGCACCCTGCTTGTGTGTGTTTATTTGTATTTGGGGCTTGTTTTCTGTACTGCTGCTGTCAGTTTTATCTTTAAAGGTCTGAGAGTAAAAAGTGTCAGCCAGTTCTATTGCTCGGTTTTAAAGAAATAAAAAAAAAAAAGTCTTAAAAATCATCGCGACTGACACAATTTGGTCAAATTAATTGAAATATAGTAATCCGAATTGAAATCAGGAAAATATGTTTCACATTACATGGTGAAAACATTACGAATCTGCCCCAAAATTTGTGTTGAAGACGATAGTTCTAGCTTTTTGACAATCTAGATTGATAAACTGACTAGTCAAGTATTCTTGTGTCCTTAAAGACAACTCACATGGAACGCACTAAATATCTTTTCCTAAGATAGGGGAAAGCACTGACTTCTTCCAGTCATCACATCTTAAAGGGCAACTATAAAATCACGAATGAAAGACAATTTGAGATTTGATGATGTTCATTATCTATTTTAGCTCCATATATAAACAACGCTCAGGTGCAACATGTGACCGCAAAGACCATTCTCGTCACAAACACCGTGATCATTATATATTTCGTTGTATAACGGAGACACAGTGCAAGTTCGACAAACCGAATAAGACTTGATGCATGAAACACAAAGTCTTTTTAAAGTGTTGTGTGCTTCTGCAGTCAAAATTATGCCTTTAAGTTGAATTCTTTATGAGAGCCCATTGGTCAGCATATTTGATCCAGAATATTTGTGCAAAGTGTTTAATTCATGTTGGACATTTTCTTTAGCAGTCACACAAACCTGAGAGGAGATGAATCAGTGGAGCGGACACCAGGGCTTGGTCGATGCTGCAGTTTACACGAACAAAATGAGAGGCAATACTAAAAGACAAGCGACATTTATTTGGTTAATAGTAAGGAACAAAA
>JADBJO010001015.1:50000-62500 GCA_016801955.1 Conus betulinus
ATGCTTTTCTTCTGTTTTAGTCGTCGTTGTCGCTGTTGTTGTTTTTGTTGTTGCTGCTGTTGCTGCTGCTACTGCTGTGTGTGGCTGCTGCTACTACTACTGCTACTGTTACAACCACTGCCGTTTTATAGATATTGTTTGCAGTGTCTGAACATGAACAGGTTAAGGTCTGTTTACGAATCATGAGTGGACAGCGATTGACACATGACATAGGATGATTTGCTGATGTATGTGCAGGTGAACTTCGTGTTCTTTGTCAACATTGTGCGGGTGTTGTTCACCAAACTGGTCAAAACGGCCCCTCCGCGGGCTCGTCGGTTCCGATACAGGTTGGGAGAAAAAAAGAAACATCTCTCTCTCTCTCTCTCTCTCTCTCTCTCTCTCTCTCTCTCTCTCTCTCTCTCGACTGACTGTTTGCGTGTGACCTATGAGAACTCACGATTTGTATGATATTCTGGCCTAAATAATAAACTTGTTCTCATTTCTCTCTGTCTCTGTTTCTGTCTCTGTCGGTCTCTCTGTCTGTCTGTCTGTCTGTCTGTCTTTATGTCTCTCTCTCTATCTCTCTCTCTCTCTCTCTCTCTCTCTCTCTCTCTCTCTCTCTATTTATATGTCCTGAAAAACTAAGTACATATTTATACATATAGATAGAGAGAAGTAAAGCTGAACGTTAATAGCAAAAAAAAAAAAGCAAAAGAAAAAGGAACTAAGGTTTCTTTGGATAGATTCTTGCATTTATTATCTTTTTTTTTTCTTTTCCCTAACATTTCATGAGACACGATGTCTTCGTTTATCTGCAATTAGCTTCACATATCCGCCATAGGAAAAGTGTTTGTTACAATGCTAAACTAACTTGCAGAGATAAACAAAAGGTATTTTGGAAGTGCTACATTATTTGTATGCTTAAAGTAAGCGCCAAAGATAAACACAGGTTATTATGAAAGTTGGGAGTTGGGGAGAGTGGTAGATTACTTTCAAATTGCCTGGGTTCAAATTTTAAAAATCTCCAAGCTGTGATGAGAGTATTGAAGTGAGCTGCACAAAAAAACCTAAAGTTAACGTTCTACACGGGATTTTAAAACGCACAAACAAAGCAAGCTGCCCAAAACATTCCAAAATCATTAGCATGGTAAAAAGCTGTCTGAAGATTGCGAAAGCATGCAACAAAAATCACAAACCAGTTGAAATGCCACGTGCTTTATACAAGCCAGAAAATACACACAGAGTTATCGTTCTTTCTTTCAGACGTCTGGCGAAGTCCACCCTGGTGCTGATTGCACAGAGTTGTCGTTCTTTCTTTCAGACGTCTGGCGAAGTCCACCCTGGTCCTGATTCCGGTGTTCGGGCTGCACTACATCATCTTCCTGGGTCTGCCAGAGAAGGTCAGCCCTGTGGCCGAACTGGTCAAGCTGTACTACGAGATGTTCTTCAACTCCTTTCAGGTGACTCCCTTACGCTTCCGCCTCCTGGTGGCCATGTTTGTATCTTGGTTAACGACATTTTCTTTCCTATTTACTTTGTTTCCGCCTTTTTTTTTTTTTTTTTTTTAAATCTTACTTCCTGGTGGTCATGTTTGTATCTTATTATTGACCCTTTCTTTCCTGTTTCCTTTGTTTCTTATTTCTTCCATTTTCTGGTGGCAATGATAACTTTGATTATGAACCTTTTCTTTCCTGTTCTCTTTTATTCATATTTCTTTCGATTTCTTGTGGCCATGTTTCTACTTTGATTCAATGCGTCTTCTTTCCCATATCCTTTGTCTCTTTTACATTCAGTTTCTGGTGGCCATGTTTGTACTTTGATTCAATGCTTTTTCTTTCCTGTACCCTTTGTTTCTTTTTCATTCAGTTTCTGGTGGCCATGTTTGTACTTTGATTCAATGCCTCTTCTTTCCTGTTCCCTTTGTGTCTCATTTCTTGCAGTTTCTGGAGGCCATGTTTGTCTGTGATCATGGATCCTTTCCTTCCTGTTCCGTTTGTTTCTTATTTTTTCTGCTTCCTGGTGGCCATGTTTGTTTTTTTTTGATTACGGACCTTTTCTTTTCTGTTTTCTTTGTTGTTGTTGTTGTTTTTACTTCTTCCGGTTCCTGGTGGTTATGTTTTGTACTTTGATTATGAACTTTTTATCACCTATATGCTTTTTGTTTGCTTGTTTGTTTGTTTGTTTCGGTTTGTATATGGCCATGTTTATACGTTTATGTTTATTATGAACATTTTCCTTCCTATTACATTTCACTCTTATTTCTTTCTATTTCTGGTGCCATGTTTCTGCTTTGATTCTTGACTTTTCTTTCCTGTTTTCTTTGTTTCTTATTTTCTTGTGGTTTCTGATGAGCGAGCTTGATAGTGATTCCAGACATTTTCTTTTTCTTTTTCTTTATTTTTCTGTCCTTCCGGTTTGTGATTCCCACGCTTGTACTTTGATTCTTGACCTTTTCTTTCCTGTTTCCTTTGTTTCTCATTTCTTCCGGTTTCTGATCGCCATGCGTGTACTTTGATTTTAGACTTTTTTTTTCCTATTTCCTCTATTCCTTTTTGTTTATTGATTTTCAGCTCAAGACGATGATTTGTATGACATATAGACTAATTTGGGTTTAAAGCCACGGGATACGCTATCGCGAGAGTCGTGACGGACACTAGGATGATCAGGGATCTCTTCGGGCTTCTTTTCTCAGTCATGGGCAGCATGGTAGAGGTGTTGTAACTAGTCCAGCCCTTTGTGTTGTCCACCAGGGCTTCCGCGGCCTGCCTGTGGAACATTCATTCTCCAATGAACCATCTGGAATGGTCCTGGACCGGGAGTCATGGTGAAGTGCGCACATGTCTCAAACAAACTTACAGGGCTGAATAACTGCAAGGGTTGAAGGGGGTGATCCTGTGGAAAAACGCTTGTCTAGAAAGCGATTGTCATGAGAACGAAAGACTCTAGGTTCCAGGTTCAAGTCCCGTTTGGGTTGAAATTTTTTCCTTTCACGTTGAACTTTGGATAATTTGAAAGGATATCAAGCACTGCCAAGTATTTCACCCTTGCCCTCTGAAATTCCCAGATGAACATTCCGTTTATATGCTTAGTATATTAATATACTGAACATTTGTTTTCAAACAGTTTAAGCGTATAACATTCGTGCCATTGAATTTTCATTTTAGGACAGAGAACAAGCATTCTGCACGTCCTGAACTTCGTTTTGCAACCGGGTAAAAAGTCAAATATTTTGACTGAATTCTTGGGGGGGGGGGGGGGGGGGGGGGGGGTGCGTGCACGAACATGCGTTACTATGTGTATTTACCATGTGTTCTTGTTAAAACAAAGCTTCTCTGTTCTGTTTCAGGGCTTCTTCGTGGCCTGTTTGTTTTGTTTCATGAATGGAGAGGTGAGTGCGTAAATGTAATGCTTGTGACTGTGTGAGGTGAATGCTTTGTATGAAATCTTTGATGAATGAGGAAGTGAGTGGGTTTGGTGAATGTATTGCGTGATATATCGTAGGAATGGGGGACGTGTTAGCAGCATCTATTGAATGCTTTGCACTCCGTTGTACTGTTGATGCTAACGAAAAATGAATAAACAGTTATAAGATTGACAGAATCAGCAACAACAATAATAATGATTACTCCTCTCTCTCTCTCTCTCTCTCTCTCTCTCTCTCTCTCTCTCTCTCTCTCTCTCTCTCTCTCTCTCTCTCTGTGATCCGCTAGGCTATATACAAGCACTGATATCCAGTCTCTGCATCTGTATATGTCTATCTGTCTGTCTGTCTGTCTGTCTGTCTATCTCTCTCTCTCTGTCTCTGTCTCTGTCTCTCTCTCTCTCTCTCTCTCTCTCTCTCTCTCTCTCTCTCTCTCTCTCTCTCTCTCTCCACGTCAAAGAGAGCTGTACAGGGTACATGTGCTCGCACTTGTGCGTTTGTGCTGCGTGTGTATGTGCGCTCACTCGTGTGTGTGTGTTTGTGTGTGTGTGTGTGTGTGTGTGTGTGTGGTGTGTGTGTGTGTGTGTGTGTGTCTGTGTCTGTGTGTCTGTGTCTGTGTCTGTGTGTGTGATACTGTATGTGACAGATCACATGCATCTCAGAGATTTCAATTCAGGTGAATACTCTTATCAATAACCATAGTCTCACTTACCTCAAGTTTTCAAACGTAACCCCAAGCTGTTAAATTCTTTTACAAACCATCTGAAAAGTAATTCAAACTGTCCATTCAGATCCTTTATACTACATTTTTCTTTCCACAGGTCAAAGCCGAAATCTGCAAGAAATGGATCCGCTACAAACTGCGCACCAATTCCAGAAAGTTCCAGAAAATCTACTGGCAGACCTCCTCCTCGCACTTGTCCAGGAAGCGCAGCCGGCGCCTGTCCAGGGACAACTCCAGCTCCCTGGAGAAGCGAGGCTCCCACGAACTGAACAGCTCCAGCTCCGACAGCCCCATGGAGCGCCATCGCTTCCGCGTCAACATCCACCAGATGAGGTACATCGGCCCGCAACCCCGCGCACATGGACCCGGCCGCCAAGGAGGACGTGCGGGCCATCATCTTCTCGTACAAGAAGAGCTGTGTATGACAGTGGTACGGGGGGGAGCGCGAGCCATCATCATCTCTCGCGCAAGAAGAGTTTTGTATGACTATTAAGCCGGAGACGCGCGAGCCATTATCTATCTTCTCGCACAAGAAGAGCAGTGTATGACTCTAAGCCGGACACGCGCGAGCCATTATCTATCTTCTCGTGCAAGACGAGCGGTGTATGACTCTTAAGCCGGAGACGTGGGAGACATTATCTATCTTCTCGTGCAAGACGAGCGGTGTATGACTCTTAAGCGGGAGACGTGGGAGCCATTATCTATCTTCTCGTGCAAGACGAGCGTGTATGTCTCTTAAGCCGGAGACGTGGGAGTCGTCATCTTCACGAGCAAGAAGAGCTGTATAGGACAGTGGGCACGGGGGAGTGCGAGCCATGATCTTCTCGTGTAAGAAGAACTGTGTATGACTCTAAGCCAATAAAGTGCGAGCTATCATCTTCTCGCACAAGAAGAGCTGTGTATGACAGTGGGAGGGGAAGTGCGAGCCATCATCTTCTCACGCATGAAGAACTTGGTATGACTTTTTGCCGTGGACGTGCGAGCCATTATCTTTTCGTACAAGAAGACCCGTGTAGACTCTAAGCCGAGGACTATCTCTATCTTCTCGTGCAAAAAGAGCTGTGTATGACAGTGGGACGAGGGAGTGCGAGCCATCGTCATCTCGAGCATGAAGAGCTGTGTATGTATGACTCTAAGCCGTGGACGTGCTAGCCATCATCTTCTCGTGCAAGAAGAGCTGTATCTGACTCTAAGCCGTGGACGTGCTAGCCATCATCTTCTCGTGCAAGAAGAGCTGTATCTGACTCTAAGCCGTGGACGTGCTAGCCATCATCTTCTCGTGCAAGAAGAGCTGTATCTGACTCTAAGCCGTGGACATGCTAGCTATCTTCTCGTGCAAGAAGAGCTGTATCTGACTCTAAGCCGTGGACGTGCTAGCCATCATCTTCTCGTGCAAGAAGAGCTGTATCTGGCTCTAAGTCGTGGACGTGCTAGCCATCATCTTCTCGTGCAACAAGAGCTGTATTATGACAGTGGAACGGGTGAGCGCGAGCCATCTTCTTCTCATGCAAGAAGACCTGTGTATGGAGGAGAACGCACTTGTGGACCGTCATCTAAGAGCTGTATACGACAACACAGGACGAGCAAGACATTGTCTTGTCTTACAAGAAGGGCTCTCTGTCTCACGGCAGTCCACACTGTTTTCGCACGGTCAGGAGCTGTGTATATTGTTGTTGTCTTCTCATGCAGAAACCATGTATGGTTTCAGGGCAGAGAGAGACGTTATCTGATCGCATAAGAAGAGCTTTTTTTTTTTTAATGGAGGTGTTGTGTGAACCATTCTCTCTTTTCATGCGAGAAGAGCCCACGTGACAGCTTTAAGTGACGGTGCAGGACCTCCAGATCAACGTTTTCATACACAAACTGCGTATTACAGCGGAACGTGACAGACATCATCGTCTCGAACAAGAGATGTGTATTATACCAAAGAGCATGACTGGCATCCTCATCTCATACAAGTGCTACGTGTTATACCGAAGGAAATGTCAGCCCTCATTGTCTCATACAAATGCCGTGTATTATACCAGCATTGCCTTGAGCAAGAGCTATGTACTACAGTGCAAAGTATGCCAACCATCATTGTGTTATGGCTCAGGACGTGACAGCCACCACTGTATTTCACCGTCGGATCGTGACACCCATCACTGTATTACAGCGCAGGACGTGACACACATCATTGTAACACAGCGTAGAGCGTGACACCCATTATTGTATTCCAGCGTAGGACGTTACAGCTAACATCGTTTCGTACAAAACCGTGTACTATATAGCGCATGACATAACAACCAACGTCTCGCCCAGGAACTGTATCAGAGGACGTGACAACAATCATCATCTCCTATAAAGCTGTGTATTTTAGCACATGACGCCACTGCTATCGTCATCTCGTACAAGAGCTGTGTATTACACCACAGGACGTGACAATCATCATTTCGTACAAGAGATATGTATTGTAGTATCCCGTGACGTGACAACCATTATCGTCTTGTACAAATGCTGTGTACTATAGTCCAAATCATGATAACCATCACCGTGTCGTAAAGAGCCGTGTCTTGTAGCACATCATGTGACAACCAACATCGTCTCGTACAAGAGCTGTGTGTATAATAGCCCGTAACACGGCAACCATCATCGCTCCGTACATGAGCCATTTATCATACCACAGGTCGTGACAACCAACATCGTCTCATACGACAGCCGTGTATTGTAGCAGATGACGTGACAGTGATCATCGTCTCGTACAAGAGCTGTGTACTATGCCACAGGTCGTGACAACTATCGTACAAAGCTGTGCATTGTAACGCACTTCGTGACAACCATCATCATCTCGTACACAAGTCTGTATGACGGGAACACGTAAGAGCCAGCATCTTATCGTACAGACAGAGCAGTGCTTGAGCCTGTATAACCAAAGACTGGTATCATCTTGGTGCGGATGTTTTTTCTTCGAGTTTAAGCACTAGTCGCGGCAGGCTGCATACTGAGAATGTGCTCTGCTTTTGAGGAAGCTCCCAACCGATTCAAAATTGAATGAAGGGCACAGAAGAAAAAAAAAATGTGTGGACCGGTAATGTAATGAAAATATCTGAATGAGCTCACTCAGACTGCTTCGACCTCAAACTGCTGGACTGTGACATTTCTGAAAACTCAGGCTACGACTCTGAAGGGCAAACAAGTCAAAACACGCTTTTTCGTTCTCGTCTCCTTTTTTTCCGTCTTATGGATCACAGTGCCTCGAATCTGCGCAGCTTGCAGGCTCACAAGAATGTCCTCTGTCCTCTGATCAACCCTGAACCTCAGATTATCATAGACTGAGCATTTTATAAAAACTGCGCATGGAAAATCAGTTTATAGCACACTGAACATCAGTTTTAAACACATTTACCATCGGTTTACTACACGCCAAAAATCGTTTTATGATACACTGGACATTGATTTACAACTCACTGAACATACGTATCTCAGACACTAAAAAAACAATATATGACACATTGATCATCAGTTCAAACATTCTGCACATATGTTTATTACGCACTGAACATAGATCGATTACACAATGAGCATCAATTTGAATACGCTGAACATCAGTTTAAAGACACTGAATATCAGTTTAGAGAAAAAAGAACTGGACAATTCTATTACATTCTGAACTTTACTTCAAGACGCATCGAACATCAATTTAAACCCCCGCAGAACATTATTACACAGCGAACTTGATTTAATCATGCACGTTATGCAACAAACATTTAGGATAACTCTAACCCCCATGATGAAATAATCACAGGCCCATAACTCCAGACGAATGCTGCTTACGACTAGCATAAATGCCAACACAGTGCACAAAGAACGAACATGGAGACACCTGAAGTACATGCTGAACGTGTTCAAAAGAGGTAAAACAAATATATATATATATTTCATACGGTCCTGTCGTAGCAGGTTCAGCTCAACTGTTTGAAACTCTGGAAGTTTTTCATCCTTCCCTTTCATACCGTAGAAGCACCGTGAAGATAGAGAATCGGGTGGAGGGGTAAAGGTGATGGACAGCTGCGGGTAAAAACTCCTCTGTGCCGGGTGATGCCCTGAGACTTCCGACCCAAGTGTACGATATCATACGAGGCTACTTGAAGTGAAACTTCGTTACATCTACATGGGTCAGGAACCATGACCTTTTGGGCCGAAGAGAGGAAGAGAGAGTGCCCAACACCTGGACAGGATAAGATTCACGTGGCTTTTGACCATTAAGTTACCTGTCGGGGACCAGTTATTCAAGTTAAGTGTCAAACTCTTTCTCTAAGGTCTGGGATTCGATCCCTACTCGACAAGCCACGTTCGAAGATAGTTTCTCTCTGTATTGTACATCTGTGCAAAGTCCAAATCCCTTATAGTATTTAGGCTGAAAATCGCCCAGACAGGCGCATGAGTGTTTGCATGAAAACTGTTGCACGTACTTTAAATCCCATCTCTCCTTTCAGGGAATATCAGGCCGTCATACGCCAGTGGATTGTGAGACGCAGTGTTGAGGATGAACTTCGTCCGTCATGGTCTGCGGCCACAGGTAAGGGATATTAATCTTAAAGTAACCTCGCTTGAGCTGATCATAGCGTGGACAGGATCGGTATATCGCCTCGCTTTCCTACCGTTCTCCTTTGTTGGATTCCGCTCGCTAGCGCAGGTCATAAATCACTTCCGTGTGAGAGAACTGCTGAGATGGCTGGCCTGTCCTGTTAGGTGACCCTGTATGCCAGCTTCTTCTTGTTCGTCTTTCCGTGAGATCGGCTGGTAGCCACCATGTGTGCCCTTCATACTTACCAGTTCGGTGCCATCTGCCAATGGCGAAGTGTGCCTACCCGTCAAGTGGAGGCAGACACAGAGCCAGTCGGGTCAACAAGATGTTGTGAATTCCTTCAATATGTGCGCATGGAACTCCAGCCTGCGTGAACAGAAGATACTGGTCCTTCCCTTCAACATCTTGGTGTCGGTGCAGAATGGGGCAGTAACACTGAGCTGCTCGTAGAGGTATACCATGCAGGCGCTGAATGTGTTTCAAAGTAGGGGAGAGTATATCGCAGTTCAGATTCAAGATTTGTTTATTGTGAGTATTCTGCCATAGATGTTCACTTTCCAGTATGCACACAGTTAAAATTCAAATAAATCGATAAGGTAAGGTAAAGTAACAAAACAGAAGCGTGATTAGAAATACACACAGGTTCTGTCCCTCCTCTCTCTTTAAACCACGACTGCACGATCTTTTCCCATCCTCCCTCTCAATGCCCACTTCATCCCCCCCCCCCACCCCCCCCCCCCCCCCCCCCCCCCCCCCCCCCTCCACCTTTCGTTTTCCGATCTCTCCCTCCCTACCACTGCCCTTTTCTTCCTATTCCATCCTTCTTTCCCTTCATTCCACAAGCACACACCTTGCATCCCAGCAAGCAAACTACAATTAAGAATGTCAGTAGAATTGAACACTTACAGTATGCGGTACTATACATCGATGATAAATAACAGCACAGTCACACTCATCAGTACCCCCAATCCCCACTCAGCCGGTATGCGCCTAAACAAACTATAATTCCTACACAAGTAAATTCACTTGCGCTGTATTAAAAAAAAGACAGATGAAAGACTGTGAGAAAACCCAATAACTTCAGAAGTATGGACAATATCATGAGTAATATTTGTAACTTCTCTCTCTCTCTCTCTCTCTCTCTCTCTCTCTCTCTCTCTCTCTCTCTCTCTCTCTCTCTCTCTCTCTCTCTCTCTCTCTCTCTCTCTCTCTCTCTCTCTCTGTGGAATCTCACGACGACCTGCTGGTGAAACCGAGGCATCCAATGCTACAGTGAATGCCAGTCACTGAACAATTCTGCAAATGTCGCTGATGAATGATGCTGCACCATATTTCTCCCAATTGTCCCCATGATGTGTTTACCTCATCATATATATCGACCTCTCCCCATGCTTGGGGCAGCTTGAGACGCTTTTACTACGTGTATGGATGTCGTGGTATGAGCAACACGTGATTAGGGATGCTATTTATTTCGACACTCGTTGCCTACAGCATAAAAATGATACCTAAATCAGTCATGACGACTGATTCAGTCATTCGCTGCTTGTTCGCAACCTTGGTGTGATGTTCGACTCTGTGTACTGTTCTTCTGTGTTCTGTGTTCTTTTTCAAGTAAGTTTTCAAAGAACAAAGCTGCAGACTCTCAGATGTTGAGGTCAGCATCATGAATCATTATCTATCAGAAGTTACTACAAAACCCCAGTTCCATTCTCTCGTTCGTTCAAGGCTCAGCTATTGTAGGTCTGCTTGCCCCAAACTGCCTTATAGTTAAAGAAAAAAAAAAGCGAAAAGTTCAGAAGCAGGTCGCCAGGCTGATGTTCAAGGCCTACAGACGTGTATCCAAGCCTCTTCCCTTTGTACATGTTGTACGCTGATTGTCTATCCAGTTCAGGACATCCCTGGAGCTCTCCCCTTTTGTTGTTCATCTGGCACTGGAATAGGTCGTGAGTGTTTCTCTGATATACCCTGATACATCTATGCACCTCTTGGCCCGCTTCGCTCCTGTGCTGACAATCGTGTGGTCGGTGTTTCACTGCGAGGAGCACATCCTTCGGTGAATGTTCTCCAGGTTTTCATGGCGTTGGAGGGAACTTTTCTAGAATCTCAGATGTTCTGTTTCCGAAGAGAGCTTCAGCTCAGCTGTACAAAATCATCTTCGTGCGTGCCGATGATCCTTTTTCCTTTTTTTTTTCTTTTTTTAATTGCCATGATGTCTTTCTTGTTTGGGGGGTGATAGTGTCAGGGAGAGAGATGATGGTGGGTGAGTGCCTGTGTTTGTGCGGTCGTCAGTGATTGCGTGTGTTGTGATTAAGGATGGGATGGATGAATGGATGGTGTGTGTGTGTGTGTGTGTGTGTGTGTGTGTGTGTGTGTGTGTGTGTGTGTGTGTGTGTGTGTGTGTGTGTGTGTGTGCATGTATGTGTGTGTGTGTGTGTGTGTGTGTGTGTGTGTGTGTGTGTGTGTGTGTGTGTGTGTGTGTGTGTGTGTGTGTGTGTGTGTGTTGCATTGTTACCGTGGTGATGCAAGGAGCTTTTGTCTAGATTCAAAGTGAGGTGACTGCTGACGGAAACTGAAACAAATTCAGAGAGAAAATCATGATTATTCCGCCGCGCCGGTCAAAAGGGGACAAATGAATTACAGGACAAAACAAGAAGAGAAATTATATTATTCCGCCAGACAAATTGTGCAATATCTAAAGTGTACCATCCTATGGTCCATTATCTGAGAAATAATACAAGGCAATAAGATATGTGCAGCAGAAGAGTAAAAATGTCTCATTGTCTTAGCCAAAGACGCAGCGATTATTAACTATCTGAGGCAAAACGCGGTGTGATTTTCTGTGATTATATGAGGTGCGATATGTTGAGATTATTCATTTCCAGAGATCTGGTATTGCGAGATTATACCTTATCCGAGGCATGTTAGACCTGGAGTGCTCATTATCAATTAAAAAATAGTTACAAAGGCTGCCCTAAGACTAACTAAGAGTTAATGATAAATTTGTAATCTTGCCCGAAAGACAAACCTGCTAATTGTTAAGTCAGATACTCGGGCGATCCGGATTGGGATCAAACGGCTGATTCTGTATCCTATTGATCTGGTCGATCTGACTGGGGGCTGCGTTTTTCATAGTGCCTTGCTAATCTTGACATGTTTTTTACGTTGCTTTTTTTTCTGCTTCGTCTCCCATGCCACCCTCAACATTTTTTTTTTTAGTCCAGCTCATTCTAGCTGCCCCCCGCCACACAGTCATACATCCAGGCTAAGTTCTGTCACAGTCTCTGTCACTTTCAGCGCCAGAAGTTAGTAGGTGGCCGTACGACAGACAACGCACCAGAGGAGCCCCTGCATTGCCGCTCAGTCGTTTCCAGCGATGGTTTGTTGTACATAAGCTGATGAGACTCATTGAACTTTGCCCATGTGTGGGTGAAAGTGCAGCCACATTCATGGAGACAAAATGATGATCATAATCGCTCGCTCTCTCTCTCTCTCTCTCTCTCTCTCTCTCTCTCTCTCTCTCTCTCTCTCTCTCTCTCTCTCTCTCTCTTCTTTATTCTAAATCGTCTGTGTCCTAAAGTGATGCTTAACTGCCTGACGTTTGCCGGTCCACAACTTGTACTCACAGCACCTTCACCGACGACGACGGATTGCCCCAACATACGAAATCCTCATACAGAACAAGGTGTCCTTTTTCGGTTTTGTTCACTTGCAAGCAAATCGTTCCCTTGAAATTATTTGTAATATCATTTCTGTTGACGCTTTTTTTTTTCTTTTTCTTGTTGGTTGGTTGATTTGGTTTTGTTTGT
>JADBJO010001015.1:70000-72500 GCA_016801955.1 Conus betulinus
TTTTTTAAATGTTAAATATTGGAGAAACATTACTGGCTACTTCAGCATGGCATTTTTTTTTTCAAAAACTCTCTCTCTCTCTCTCTCTCTCTCTCTCTCTCTCTCTCTCTCTCTCTCTCTCTCTCTCTCTCTCTCTCTCTCTCCTCTCTTCTCTCTCTCCTTCTTTTTCTTCTGTTTACGGAACAGATGCATAATATACAGCTATCAGAACAGCAGATCTTATGAAGGAACTATCCACCCCTTCCTCATCTTTGGGCTTTCTTCCCTCCTTTGTAGCCCTAGGTGCTCTGTACAGAATCATGCGTTTGGTCTGCAAGGGAAATAATCCTGTGCATGGAAAATAATATATAATTACAGGAGTTTGTCTCTGTATCCATTACGATCGAAAGCTTTGTACATCTCGCCCCCAGGTTTGTTGTCTCTTCCCCCCCCCCCCCCCCCCCCCCCCCGAAGTGTAAGAAGAACATTCACTTTGTCACTCTGGCAAGTCATTACCCTTATGAATTACGTTTTGCGTTTTATACGAGAGAGAGGGAGAGAGAGAGATGGGGGGGGGGGGGGGGGGGGAGGAAGACAGACAGACAGAGACAGACAGAGACAGAGACTGAGACAGAGACAGAGACAGAGAGACAGAGACAGATTCAGATTCAGATGTTTGTTTTTATTCATTTATAGGCCATTGCCCCTCATGAAGGGGAGTAATTCAACAATCATTTCACACAAGGTCTGTTTTTTTTTTGTTGTTGTTGTTTTGTTTTGTTTTGTTTTTGTTGTGTTTTTTTTAATACACAAATTATAAGGTTAAAGATGGTGTTTCAACGAGATAGCAGCTTGACGCAGCTGAAACGCTTGATACAAGGAGGAGAGAGAGAGAGAGAGAGAGAGAGAGAGAGAGAGAGAGAGAGAGAGAGAGAGAGAGAGAGAGAGAGAGAGAGAGAGAGAGAGAGAGAGAAATGTTTTAATTGAACTAGGCCACATGCCCGTGTCAATGGGAACAGAGGGAGTGGGTAAACACAAAATGAAATTGATCGCAACTGAAATAAGTAGGGAAAGAAATCAATACATCGTCAAATACAGTATATACATAAGCACATAAAGCTAAAGAATAAATCTCGCAAGCATAATCAACATTCGTGTCTCTCTCTCTCTCTCTCTCTCTCTCTCTCTCTCTCTCTCTCTCTCTCTCTCTCTCTCTCTCTCTCTCTCTCGTACACACACACACACACACACGCGCGCGCGCGCGCGCGCGCGCACACACACACACACACACACACACACACACACACACACACACACACACACACACACACCGCGATCATATGCAATCGGTATGATATTGTTAAGGCAACTTTGACGGTAAAATGCAGGAACAATGGTTCTAAATCATATTAGTCTTTTCCACATCTGATGTCAAAAGCTTTCGTTATGAATGTAGCCACAGCATTACAGATTTTTCCATTGGCGAGCAGTAACGACATCATCTTAAAAGCCGATGGTTGTCTATAAAACTTGAAAGGTATGTAACGGTCGCGAATAACTTTGTATTTAGGACATACTATCAAAAAATGATATTCAGATTCCAACTCACACGGGGGCAAACGGACAGCACAGTGCTTCACGGGGGACACTCGAATACCGCAGTTTGTGTGTGTTCAAACAGGATACACCAAGTCTGAACCGTATCAAGTTTTTACGAATGCTCATGTTGTTTACAGTGAATAGGTAATTTGGAATTTCCCAAAACTGCTTAAAAGAAAAGTAAAAGAAAAATCGGTCCTTAGATTCTATGTGGCTATAGCGTTCTTGTAAATGAAATCGATTAGCCAACTTTTGAATTTTGAAAGGAAAACTTTAACATTGGGAACTCCTCCTTGATTTTCCCATTCATATCCAAAACCGTAACGATTTAATACGAGGCAGACTGATGTAACCCAGTTTTTTTTTTTTACCCTGGCAATGTAAATCATATAACATCTTATGCTTTTTCTGGAAGACGATTGTCAGGCATATTAATGATATGTATCCAATACTTTACGCATTTAGTATAAATGTTTATATACAGTGGAAACCTGCCAGTTTCTCCATAAACCAAAGCTTTAGGCGTTTTTATAGAAACACTCAAGAATCTCTTGAGTGCAAACAAATGTATTTTTTCTATAGCCGAGATGTTTGCAGTTAAGCCCCATACTTCTGCGCCATAAGTAAGGACCGGCTGGATCTGACAATCAAAAAGTTTGAAGAATAATTTTGGGGACACAATCTGATATTTCCACAGAAGTTTCAAAATAATAATGACCTGATGTTTTGCCCTAGATGCTAAATCCTCAAGGCAGTGAGAAAAAGTAAGGCCAGTGGAGAATATAGCACCTAAATTTATATATATTAACAATCTCTAGTTGCATATTGTCGTAAATCCATTTTTTTCTTTTGAAGCAATATAACCGCCATTTCTAAACACAATAACTTTTGATTTTTCCAGATTCACCATTAAATCAAGTTT
>JADBJO010001015.1:77500-80000 GCA_016801955.1 Conus betulinus
TCTATCTGTGGTGCTTGTTTTACTGGCTGTTTTTGACAACTGCTCATGTATAGTTTTTTTTTTCTTTTTTCTTTCTTTATTGTTTCTCTTCCATTTCAAAATTCCTAAAATGAATTGAAACACTCTGTGATGATACTCCAAAATACAGTCAAAAGTTCACAGGTTCAGTTTTACAAGCTTCCACTTCAATCATAATGCTACAAAAGGAGTAATCCAGGTGGACTGGAACTGACAAAACTCACTGATGATTGGAATCTGTTACTATACTTTCACTATATCAGATGTTTTTCTTCTAGTATACCTTAGAAATTACTGGAAAATATCAAATGTTTAAATATTTGGACATATTTGGACATTTCATAATTGATAGTAGACCAGCTGTCTGTGGCTTACTTAAGTTGATTTCTTTTTATCAGGGTTCCCACATGTTGGGAAGTTTTTGGGGGGAAAATGGATGGTCCTTTTCCCAGTTGTGAAAGTTTGGGGAAAATGGCATTTGGTGTCTGTGGGTTGGGAAGGTTTTGGAAAATTGAACAAGCATCTTCAAAAACTCAAACAAGCATCTTCAAAACCAAAGAGGTTGAAAACCAAACAACAACAAAGGCACAAATAAACTCTAATTGTCTGAAAATCGCTGACATCGCAAGACTGGTGGGTTTCTCCATTTCAATTCAAGCTAGTGTATAGAAAATGAAAATTTACCTGCCGTTACCATATGTGTATGAGATGTAGTATGTTTGGAAAAACTGGTGCTGGGGTTGGAAGAGGTTGGGAATTTTGTTTCTCCATGTCTGTATGATCCCTGCTTTATGTATACATGTGTGTGTCTGCGTTTGTCATTTGTGCACCCCCTGTTTAGGGTGTTGAATATATTACTAATGGTTCTGTGTCACTGTTTATTTTGTAGGAATGGGGCAGACTTTGTCACTGTGAATGGGTAGATAACTAGAGTTTAAGCATCTCTACCTATTGATATTCAGCACTCAACGCATTTAAAAAATTTGTCCATGAACACTTTTCAGGCTCTTATTTTTGTAGTTTTTTTGCAGGTGCCTAAAACAGAAGCTGAGTTCCAGTTTAAGCATCCATTACTACCCCTGAGGAAAACCAGCACAGAAAGCTGCAGTTCTTTTGATCAGAACGACTTTGAAAGAAAGCTGTCCTCTGAAACAATGAAGACGCCGAAACGATCCACGTCTATGCAGAAGAAATTCACCAGACGTAAAATGAGTGCTGATGATCCAGTGACCCCTGGACTGGACAGTCTGAGGCGAACTGTTTCCAAAAGGGACATGCCAGCTTCTTTGGCCATGCTGCATGGAACCTTAAGAACAGAGCTTCGTCGACGAGTGTCCACCAAGTTCTCAAGCACAAGCTTCACAAGCTTCAGGATTATTCCCTCCCTGACCAGCTCATTGCCATCAACAACTATGATGTGCTGCGCAAGATGGCAGACAAGGAGAATGCAAGTGAAGAAGCACCAACTGTCTGCACAAAGGAGGAAGAGATGAACACGTCTCTTGAAGAGGTTTTGGGTGCGCCGGACCACCCCTCCTCGCCTAGCAGCCCAAAATGCTTTAATGGCAATTGCGGGCATGAACATTTACAGCGGAAGTCCACAGACATCCACCAGAACTGCTCAGAGATATGCAAAAAAGGCAGCTGCACTAAAGGTAAGTCTTTTGCTCTTGAATTCTTAGGATTTTGCCGTAGAATAAAAGTATGCCTTTGATTTTGAAAATGTTAAATGATTTAATTAGTCACATGATAGATTATCATGTACTTTTGCAAGCTGCTTACCCAGTTGCTTGTGTAATATGCTAATAAGAATTTAAATTATTTACTTGATTTCTCTATATAATGGCATTTAGATAAATTATCCATCAATACACAGTGGTTTTGTTTATCCCAAGCAAACTTGGCCTTGCTAATCATATCATTACAAAGCTTTTTTTTTTTTTTTTTTCTAATTTCTTTTTATGTGATCTTGGCCGTTTTGCCCTCTGAATCAAAGGGGGTTGTTCTCATATCACTCAAGTTCTTACTCCACATAAACAGCCACACATCGTTTATCAGTTGCAGATCCATACTACCCCCCCCCCCCCCCCCCCAACACACACACACACACACACACACACACACACACACACACACACACACACACACACACACACACACACACCACCACCACCACCACCACCACCACCAGCTATTCATCTTGCCCCCTCAGTTTTTTTTTTTTTTTTTTTTTTTTTTTTTTTTTTTTTTTAAGATACATTGCTTTAAAAAAAAAATCAGTACTTTTTTTTTTATTTTTAAGAAAAGAAGTGTCTGTCTCTCAAAATGCAAATGTTGGCTTTAGGTCATGGACACAGCAAATGGACTACTTCATTTTGTGACATCTGGTTGTGTGGACATAAATAATATTATGAACAATTTACAACTGTTGCACGTGTGTGTGCGCGCGCACACACACACACACATACACACACACACACAC
>JADBJO010001015.1:85000-92500 GCA_016801955.1 Conus betulinus
GTTTTTTTTTTTTTTTTTTGTTTTTTTTTTTGTTTTTGTTTGTTTGTTTTTTTTTTTTGTTTTGTTTTGTTTTTGTTTGTTTGTTTTTAAAGAATGATATATGAAGATCGTTATCAGTAAGTTACACTGTATTTAGGACCATGATGGAAAGAAATCCATAGGGTAAGACATCCTTCCACGTACAATAGTGCCAGATTCCGCCTCCAGTAAGCCGTTGGGCGTGAGTCGTAGTCTGCTGGATGACAAAGCGATCGATCTCAGAATCCTAGATTACAAGATACAGAGTGACTGAAAGATACTGGGGCTAATGCCACAAAGGTGAGGCCTATTTTTTGTCACTGAATAACAAGCAGAGATGTGAGCTCATAAACTCAATGTTGGGGATTGAAGTGTCTGGTAGAGACAGACCCATTAGGGTATCGTTATTGATTGGGTGATGCCAGAGTGATTAGGGTTGTGTGGCTCAGCGGTCTGGATGGGCAAATCCATTGGAGTCTTTAATGGAACTTCGTATCCACAAAAATGAGATCTGTGGGTAGCAAGACCTTTCAGGCTGGCTGTCCTGACTGAAAAGAGAAGTGAGGGATCAGGCTGGTCTCTTTGACGAATCCCGGTTACAAAGACTGAAAGAGTTCTTTCCCTCTCCCTCCCCCTCCCACACCCCCATTCCCTTTTTAAAATGTCATTTTTTTCCCTTTGGCCTGTTACCAGCTCGAAAGTCTAGGATAGTGCGTGATGCTCACCCCCACCCCACCTCCTCTCTCTCTCTCTCTCTCTCTCTCTCTCTCTCTCTCTCTCTCTCCATCCTACCTCCCTCTCTCCCCCCCCCCCCCCCTCTCTCTCTCTCTCTCTCTCTCTCTCTCTCTCTGTGTGATCCCTGTGAGGTCGGTTGGGCAATAATCAATGTTAGAAATTCGATTTCCCTGTCTCTCTGTCTGTCAGTCTGTGTGTCTGTCTGTGTTCTCTCCCCCCCCCCCCTCTCTCTCTCTCTCTCTCTCTCTCGATCTCTCTTTCTCTCTGTTTTCCTCCTCCCTCCCGCCCTCCCTACCCTCCGTGACCCTCTCTCTGTTTCTCCCTCTTTCTCTCTTTCTCCCTGTTCTTCCCTCCCGCTTTTTCTTTTCTCACGGCCCCCTTCCCGGCCTTTCATACGCCCTCCTTCCTCCTCCTGCTCCTCTTACCATTGTTATTTATTAGTATGAATACTCATAACTGGGGTGTGTACTTGTACGGTTATCACGTTTGACAGTGCATGTGCATTTGTTGACTTTTTTGATGGGTTATAGCTATGTAACCAGCTCTCAAGAAAATGCCCAGTCTTTTAAGAATGATACATGAAGATCGTTATCAGTAAGGTTGCTCTGAATTTAGAACCACAGCTAAGAGAAAATATCCATACTAGAAGACAACGACGTCCCTCCCCTACCGTCTCCTGCTTCTACTCAGCCATCGATCGTAGTCGGGTGGATGACGAAATCATCGATCTCAGGACCCCCTTGCAAGATACAGAGTGACTGAAAGATCCTAGGGCGAAATGTCACAGTTTTATGTGAACCTATTTTTGTCACTGGATAACACGCAAGTTCTGTGAGGTCGAACTTGAGCATAACATCAAGCAGAGATGGAGGTCGTAAATTCTGAATGTAGAGACAAACCCATCAGGGTATCCTTATTGATTGGGTGATGCCAGTGTGATTAGGATTCTGTGGCTTGGCGGTCTGGAAGGTTCCATCTAATCACAAAAGGGTGAGATCAGTAGGTAGATAGAGAATTTTTTTATTATGGCCTAGCTGTCCCTGACTGGAACTAAGNGTCCTCCTGCCTCGTCGTCATCTCATCATCATCATATCAATCATCATCTCATCATCATCATCATCATCCATCGTTTGTCGTCGTCCCGTTGCCGTCCTCACATCATCACATCATCATCATCATCATCATCATCATACTCATCCTACTCCTCATCATCGTTGTCGCGTCGTCGTTGCCGTCATCACATCATCCATATCATCATAATGCATCATCATCATCATACTCATCATACTCATCATCATCGTCGCGTCGTCGTTGTCTCATCATCCATCGTCATTATCCCATCATTATCCACATCTTGTTCACGACCCCTCCTCCATCCCTATATCCCTATCCTTCACCTTCTCGTCCATCATTTTCTTCTCGATTTAAATAAATCAATGGGACATGCGTTGCATGTCGTCAGGATTTTTCCCTTTCTTTTTCCCGCAGTATACGGCAGTGTACGATCACCTACTGAATGACACGGAAGTGGATGCTTTTGAAAGGGACTGAACTGTGTCATTCACCCACTCAATATGCTTTTACCACTATATTATATTATTTTGAGATTTAAAGGTGGTGCTTCTGCTGCCAGTCTCCCCCCTCAAACCCCCCCCCCCCCCCCCCCCCCCGTCTCTCTCTCTCTCTCTCTCTCTTTCTCTCTCCCTCTCACTCTCTCTCTCTCCCTCCCTCTCCCTCTCTCTCTTCTCTCTCTCCCTCTCCCCTCTCTCCCCTCTCTCTCTCTCTCTCTCTCTCTTCTCTCTCTCTCGCTCTCTCTGAGGATGAACGTGTATGAATTCGCTACTGACTGTTCATTTTGATTGCTGTTAACAGCTAAATTTTTTTTTTTTTTTTTTTTTTTTTTGGAAAAAGGCAATCCCAAATGAAACAAAGAAATATCGCTCTGTTTAACGACTGTATGCTGTACCGTTTCATCTGAAACAGTGAGTTGTACGATTGGGTTGTATTGCACTGTATTTATTATGATGGAAATTGCTACATGTCGAACACTATGTGCCAGTGTTTCCTATTTCATCACGACCTTGTGCGCTATGACTTAATTCTCATTAAATTATACAATGCTCTGTATTAGTGTTCTGTGAATTTGTTCGCCTGCGACTCTTGTTGTTGCTTCTGCTGTTACTGCTGCTAATGGCGCGCGCGCGCACGCACGCACGCAAGCACGCACGCACGCACGCACGCACGCACGCACACACACACACACACACACACACACACACACACACACACATACACGCGCGCGCGCTGCTCACCCACCACACACACACACACACACAACACGCACGCACGCAGCACGCACGCACGCACGCACGCACGCACGCACGCACGCACGCACCACGCACGCACACACACACACACACACACACACACACACACACACACACACACCACACACACACACACACACACACACACACAACACACACAAAGAAGAAGAAGAAGAAGAAGAAGAAGAAGAAGAAAAATGACATCCAAAGCACGAACTTTGCACAATGGGGAGGCATCAACCCTCAGACTGGCCGGTGAACACAACAGTAGCAGTAGTATGGTCACATAGCTTTGAGGGGAAAAAAAAGAGAGAAGAAGAAGCAGAAGGAGGAAGAAGGAAGAAAAAAAAAAAACTTCCTTTTCAGGCGTAGCTTCCTTTTCAGGCGTAGCTTCCTTTTCAGACATAGCTTCCTTTTCAGGCGTAGCCTCCTTTTCAGACGTATCTTCCTTTTCAGGCGTAGCTTCCTTTTCAGACGTATCTTCCTTTTCAGGCGTAGCTTCCTTTTCAGACGTATCTTCCTTTTCAGGCGTAGCTTCCTTTTCAGACATAGTTTCCTTTTCAGGCGTAGCTTCGTTTTCAGACGTATCTTCCTTTTCAGGCGTAGCCTCCTTTTCAGACGTAGTTTCCTTTTCAGGCGTAGCTTCCTTTTCAGTCGTATCTTCCTTTTCAGGCGTAGCTTCCTTTTCAGACGTGTCCTTCCTTTTCAGGCGTAGCATCCTTTTCAGACGTATCTTCCTTTTCAGGCGTAGCTTCCTTTTCAGACGTGTCTTCCTTTTCAGACGTATCTTCCTTTTCAGGCGTAGCTTCCTTTTCAGACGTGTCTTCCTTTTCAGGCGTAGCTTCCTTTTCAGACGTGTCTTCCTTTCAGGCGTAGCTTCCTTTTCAGACGTATCTTCCTTTCCTTTAGCATCCATGTTGTTAAGTCCAGGCTTATTTTGTAATAGGCGAATTGACTGTCATCCAGTAGGCGAAACTACAGATCAAGACTTACTCGGCGGGAAGCGTTGACACCAAGATCAAAGGGTAGGCAAAACCACTTCAGGCGAAACGACGGGTATCCGCTAAATTGTTGGGTGAGGGGGGAGGATGTCTGAATCATTCTCTTCCCAACCGGTTCTTGACAGTACTTGAAACCCTGAGCCTGACTTTAAATATCAACACTGGAACTGCTACAAATACACCAAAGGCACACACAACAAGAGCACCAAAAAAAAAATGAGAACACGGAAGGAATGACATAAAAGGCGACAATATTACTGATTACTAAGTCAACAAAAAGATCGTCATCGACGACCATGGCCAAGGCTGGCTGCTACAGCTACTACATGCTACAGCTACTACATGCTACAGCTACTACATGCTACAGCTACTACATGCTACAGCTACTACATGCTACAGCTGCTACACTTTGTAATGGATTTGCCGCCGCTCTGCAGTCTCGCATACGTTGCACAACGCTTTGGCCAAGCCTTTACAAGGACAAATTTTAAATGTAATTGATAGCGAACTGCCAAGAAAAACGTAGACAAACGAATCACAAGACAAAACACGACGCGTTTCGACCTCTTAGGCCTTCTTCAGGCAAGACGCAAAACACTCAGGACAACGAAAATGAACGAGCAATCACTTATCTTCATTCACTCCAGCGCAAGATGGGCGTTGAACGAAAACGAGGCTGTCCGGAAGGAGACAAGGTGTGAGTCGAGGTAGCAATGATGATAATTAAATTACTGATAGGAATTATGATGATGGTAATGATGATGACCAAAACATTAAAAAAAAATGAATAAAGGCAGGATTACACCACTTTTGGTGATAATATGGCAATAGCAGTTGTACTATGGGAGAAAGGAGAGTGGGTTAGAAGTTTTTTTTTTAAACAGCATGGTTGCCGTGGCAACGGTATAAAAGGTGATGGCAATGGTGATGTTAATGGTTGTGATGGTAATGTCAATAATAACAATCGTACTGATAATCATAATGATAATGCTAACAACTGTAGCAACTGTAATAGTAATAATAGTACTGAAAATAATAGCATGATGCAGAAATATAGTTTGAAAGAGGGATAACAACAATATTGATAATAGTAATGATGATGATAGTATTAATACTAATACTAAGGGAAGGGAGGCGGGAAGAAAACAGGAGGAGGGGGGGGGGGGGGGGGGGAGGACAGGAAGAGCAAAGAGGAGAAGGAAGGTATACATTATATAGGACGGATGGAATCTAATGGGTATATTAATCATTATAATGTGTATATTAATAGTTTTAAGTTATAATCATGACTGTAACCATATGGTAATGATAGTGATGCTATAGGAGGGCTGGAAAAAAAAGTTACACACACACACACGCGCGCACGCGCCCGCGCTAGAAAAAACGCCAGACTTGCATGCCTTAACCCTTAAGAATTCTTACCTATAGAGCGAAACCAATCGACAATCTAGCGTCACCATGACAACTGCTCATAGGAAGACGCCTATACTCAATCTTACCCATCTCATCCCAACGTCTACAGCTTCAGCTGATCAAACCCATCATCGTTCACAACCGATGGCAAACCCAAAAGAAAACAATTCTGCTGAAAAGTCAGCGCATTCTCCTAATAAATATTTAGAGAGAGGGGACCAAAGTGTGCGATGCAAATGCAGCCAGGGGTAAAAGACCAAAGGCGCCAGCATGCACCATAAACGTTGGCAATCGCAGATCATGCAACGGGCTGAAACAACCAGTGGCGCAAAGTGCACGTGCGATCGCCGCCACTTCAAAAAAAGCCTGCAGATCAGGGCTGTGTTGACACCCCCCAGAGCTTTGTGCTGAGATCAGCACGTGTGATCAGCACCCCGTGACACGATCACGACTCCGCCAACTGGACAGAGCCCAGCGGCACCATGCCATCGCCCGCTATCACTCGCCACAGCCGAGAAGTTATAACCCCTGAGAGACAGGGCTTTTTGTAATCCCCACTAATCCCCATATCACATTCCTGTGTCTTTTGATTCGACTCTGTGTGCCAGACATGTCCTAAAGCATGCATACCAGTTCGTGGACATGCTGCTACGTGTGGGTATTTTTTTTAAATGTTAGATATTGGAGAAACATTACTGGCTACTTCAGCATGGCATTTTTTTTTTTTCAAAAACTCTCTCTCTCTCTCTCTCTCTCTCTCTCTCTCTCTCTCTCTCTCTCTCTCTCTCTCTCTCTCTCTCTCTCTCTCTCTCTCTCTCTCTCTCTCTCTCTCTCTCTCTCTCTCTCTCTCTCTTCTCTCTTCTTTCTTTTTCTTCTGTTTACGGAACAGATGCATAATACAGCTATCAGAACAGCAGATCTTATGAAGGAACTATCCACCCCCTTCCTCATCTTTGGGCTCTTCCCTCCTTTGTAGCCCTAGGTGCTCTGTACAGAATCATGCGTTTGGTCTGCAAGGGAAATAATCCTGTGCATGGAAAATAATATATAATTACAGGAGTTGTCTCTGTATCCATTACGATCGAAAGCGTTTATAGGCCATTGCCCCTCATGAAGGGGAGTAATTCAACAATCATTTCACACAAGGTCTGTTTTTTTTTTGTTGTTGTTGTTGTTTTGTTTTTGTTTTGTTTTTTGTTGTTTTTGTTTTATATACACAAATTATAAGGTTAAAGATGGTGTTTTCAACGAGATAGCAGCTTGACGCAGCTGAAACGCTTGATACAAGAGGAGAGGAGAGAGAGAGAGAGAGAGAGAGAGAGAGAGAGAGAGAGAGAGAGAGAGAGAGAGAGAGAAATGTTTTTAATTGAACTAGGCCACATGCCCGTGTCAATGGGAACAGAGGGAGTGGGTAAACACAAAATGAAATTGATCGCAACTGAAATAAGTAGGGAAAGAAATCAATACATCGTCAAATACAGTATATACATACATAAAGCACATAAAGCTCGCAAGCATAATCAACAAATCTCGCAAGCATCTCTCTCAACATTCGTGTCTCTCTCTCTCTCTCTCTCTCTCTCTCTCTCTCTCTCTCTCTCTCTCTCTCTCTCTCTCTCTCTCTCTCGTACACACACACACACGCGCGCGCGCGCGCGCGCGCGCACACACACACACACACACACACACACACACACACACACACACACACACACACACACCGCGATCATATGCAATCGGTATGATATTGTTAAGGCAACTTTGACGGTAAAATGCAGGAACAATTGTTCTAAATCATATTAGTCTTTCCACATCTGATGTCAAAAGCTTTCGTTATGAATGTAGCCACAGCATTACAGATTTTTCCATTGGCGAGCAGTAACGACATCTTAAAAGCCGATGGTCGTCTATAAAACTTGAAAGGTATGTAACGGACGCGAATAACTTTGTATTAAGGACATACTATCAAAAAATGATATTCAGATTCCAACTCACACGGGCAGAAC
>JADBJO010001015.1:97500-110000 GCA_016801955.1 Conus betulinus
GAAAGTTGGTTTTCAAAATATTTGACTTATGTAGTTAGGCCAGTTCATATTGACCTAAATGTGCCTGACAGTGACACAATGATGGACTTGTCCTGGCAGTCAGGTAATTGCTAATGTTGAGCCCTGTGGCTCTAACTAACAACAACTCAAGCTAACAGATGTACCTGGATTTTTTCAAAAATGCATTTTACTAAGCAGCAGTTAAAAATAGCCATGAGAAAAATGTTGCTCTGCTTAGGCCACACCTCACAATTCAGTCCCCGTGCATAATGGTACATTGCAGAATTTGTAAGGTTTGCACACACTTGTTAAAAGAGTTTACATTGTACATGTATTTAAAATCTTCCTTTGGCTAAATACTAGGATGGACCAAAACATTTTAAAAGATCACTTCAGAGATATGTGAAGGTAACATCAGAGAAGGTACTTTGGCATGTTCTATCTGTGGTGCTTGTTTTACTGGCTGTTTTTGACAACTGCTCATGTATAGTTTTGTTTTTCTATTTTCTATTTTCTTTATTGTTTCTCTTCCATTTCAAAATTCCTAAAATGAATTGAAACACTCTGTGATGATACTCCAAATACAGTCAAAAGTTCACAGGTTCAGTTTTACAAGCTTCCACTTCAATCATAATGCTACAAAAAGGAGTAATCCAGGTGGACTGGAACTGACAAAACTCACTGATGATTGGAATCTGTTACTATACTTTCACTATATCAGATGTTTTTCTTCTAGTATACCTTAGAAATTACTGGAAAATATCAAATGTTTAATATTTGGACATATTTGGACATTTCATAATTGATAGTAGACCAGCTGTCTGTGGCTTACTTAAGTTGATTTCTTTTTATCAGGGTTCCCACATGTTGGGAAGTTTTGGGAAAAATGGATGGTCCTTTTCCCAGTTGTGAAAGTTTGGGGAAAATGGCATTTGGTGTGTCTGTGGGTTGGGAAGGTTTTGGAAAATTGAACAAGCATCTTCAAAAACTCAAACAAGCATCTTCAAAAACCAAGAGGTTGAAAACCAAACAACAACAAAGGCACAAATAAACTCTAATTGTCTGAAAATCGCTGACATCGCAAGACTGGTGGGTTTCTCCATTTCAATTCAAGCTAGTGTATAGAAAATGAAAATTTACCTGCCGTTACCATATGTGTATGAGATGTAGTATGTTTGAGAAAACTGGTGCTGGGGTTGGAAGAGGTTGGGAATTTTGTTTCTCCATGTCTGTATGATCCCTGCTTTATGTATATATGTGTGTGTCTGCGTTTGTCATTTGTGCACCCCCTGTTTAGGGTGTTGAATATATTACTAATGGTTCTGTGTCACTGTTTATTTTGTAGGAATGGGGCAGACTTTGTCACTGTGAATGGGTAGATAACTAGAGTTTAAGCATCTCTACCTATTGATATTCAGCACTCAACGCATTTAAAAAATTTGTCCATGAACACTTTTCAGGCTCTTATTTTTGTAGTTTTTTTTGCAGGTGCCTAAAACAGAAGCTGAGTTTCCAGTTTAAGCATCCATTACCACCCCCTGAGGAAAACCAGCACAGAAAGCTACAGTTCTTTTGATCAGAACGACTTTGAAAGAAAGCTGTCCTCTGAAACAATGAAGACGCCGAAACGATCCACGTCTATGCAGAAGAAATTCACCAGACGTAAAATGAGTGCTGATGATCCAGTGACCCCTGGACTGGACAGTCTGAGGCGAACTGTTTCCAAAAGGGACATGCCAGCTTCTTTGGCCATGCTACATGGAACCTTAAGAACAGAGCTTCGTCGACGAGTGTCCACCAAGGTTCTCAAGCACAAGCTTCACAAGCTTCAGGATTATTCCCTCCCTGACCAGCTCATTACCATCAACAACTATGATGTGTTGCGCAAGATGGCAGACAAGGAGAATGCAAGTGAAGAAGCACACCAACTGTCTGCACAAAGGAGGAAGAGATGAACACGTCTCTTGAAGAGGTTTGGGTGCGCCGGACCACCCCTCCTCGCCTAGCAGCCCAAAATGCTTTAATGGCAATTGCGGGCATGAACATTTACAACGGAAGTCCGCAGACATCCACCAGAACTGCTCAGAGATATGCAAAAAAGGCAGCTGCTCTGAAGGTAAGTCTTTTGCTCTTGAATTCTTAGGATTTTGCCGTAGAATAAAAGTATGTCTTTCATTTTGAAAAATGTTAAATGATTTTAATTAGTCACATGATAGATTATCATGTACTTTTTGAAAGCTGCTTACCCAGCTGCTTGCGTATTAATTTAAATAATTTACTTGATTATTTCTCTATATAACGGCATTTAGATAAATTATACATCTATACAAGCGGTTTTGTTTATCCCAAGCAAACTTGGCCTTGCTAATCATATCATTACAAAGCTGATTTTTTTTTTTTTCTAAATTCTTTTTATGTGATTTTGGCCATTTTGCCCTCTTAATCAAAGGGCGTTGTTCTCATATCACTCAATTTCTTACTCCACATGAACAGACACACATTGTTTATCAGTTGCAGATCCATACTACACCCCCCCCCCCCCCCCCCCCCCCCCCCCTCCCACCAGCTATTCATCTTGCCCCCTCAGTTTGTTTTTTTGTGTTTGGTTTGTTTGTTTTTTTTAGATGTATTGCTTTAAAAAAAATCAGTACTTTTTTATTTTTAAGAAAAGAACTGTCTGTCTGTCAAAATGCAAATGTTGGCTTTAGGGCATGGACACAGCTAATGGACTGAAGAATAGCTACTTCATTTTGTGACATCTGGTTGCGCGTGTACGCGCGCACACACACACACACACACACACACACACACACACCACACACACACACACACATGCTCACATGAAGAAAAAGTTGAGAAAGAACACCATGTTTGGCTTTCCAAGGATTTTTTTTCATCAGTTACTTACCTTGGAATGTGTTTTGTTCGTTATGCTCAGCTTAACTGAACTTTCCATGATTTGTTGCTGTTCAGTTCATGATGGTGCAGTAGCAGTGAAATCAAATGAAACATATTTTGATGACAGACGTTATAAAGCCTGTATAGACTGGTACCTACTTTTTTTTTTATTTTATAAATACATCTAACAGAAGGTGTTTGAAACACAAGCATGTAGGTGTAATTTAACTAGCAACAGTGTGTGTGTGTTTGTACATTTGTGTGTTTTACTTTGAGCATGTGTGGAGATAAGTAGATGTACAATATGTTCATAAGTTAGCCAATTCAGTCTTGTGAAAATGGACTGGAAAATAGAATTTGCCACTTTTTCAAATATATATATATATATATTCAAATATATATATATATATATATTATGCTGCTGACTCTGATCCAAAGTCTGTATTTCTTGTAGATTGTTCGTCTTTTAAATAAAATGAATTAAGTCATAGTTGTAAGTGCACTGCCCGAAAGCGTAGTTTATTTCATTTAGTGTGCTGAGGGAGAACAAGTAGAGATAAGGGGGCAATAGTGGATTTTATATAGATCTACTTGTCTCTAGGACAATTAAAATCATTTGGAAATTTCTAGCGCTGCCTATGTGCATAATGGTATGGATGTAAGAAACAAGCAGATGAAGATAATAAAGAAGATACAGGGAAACAGTCATCTTATTATTTTATGGCAGTAACGGTTTTATCTTAAGTAATTAATTCCAGACTCCCTGATGACGTATAACGTACTTTCTACAGTTCTGAAGGCATCAAGGGGTAAATTTTCTAAACATAGTATCACAGCTAACCCAAACAGGAACTGAAATACAAGTGTCAACAATAAGTTATTTGTCAATTATGTAGACCTCTTTATTGCAAATTAGTTGGTATACATGTGCGTGCGTGCGCGCAGCCGCGCACACACACACACACACACACACACACACACACACACACACACACACACACACACACACAGCGTGCACATTCATCCACATTCATCAGCTGAAGCAGTGACTTAAGTAAGGGATTGAAAGTACTTTCAGTTGAAAACCAAACAGCTCCCTCTTTATCTCCCACAACGCTTTAATTTCCTGGTTCCTAAATTTGGACTCCAGAAGGTAGGCAGGTTACACATGTAGAGGGTCTGAACAAGGTTTTCAGATAGTCTTCAGATAACAGTAGGGAGGAGAAGAGCTCTCAGAACAGATACACATACAGTCTACACGAAATACAGACTTTGGATCAGAGTCAACAGCATAATATATATTCAGAACACCGCCATGTACACGCACACGCGCACGCAAGTGCATAAGTACAGAGACATAAACATCATAAAGCCTTTACTGTCTTAAATTTGCATGCAAGAAAACTATTCTTTTCACTCTTACATTCAGCCTTTTATTGACTATGCCTCAACGCTTTGGGACTCAGCGAGCAATAATTCACTCAAACCACTAATTACCCTTCACAAAAGAGCTTTCAAAGTAGCGTTAGGTCGACCATCCTCGCTGGCAGACTCAGACTATAAGCGATCAGGCATTCTCCCCATTCAAAGCCAAACTTCTGTACAATAAAGGGCGCTTTATATGCATAAGGTACTCCATGGAAATGCTCCACTTTCTCTGACAAATATGTTCATTTTAACGACTATCGACATTCACATAAAATAAACCTCCCGTTTGCAATGATTAATCTATACAAGTCTAGTTTGGCGTATTCTGGAGGTTGGCTATGGAACCATATTCCTCAAGAACTAAAAAATCAATCAAACTTTAAAAAATTCAAGTCTAATTTTCAAAAATATCTTATGAATGTCTCAGATTTGACTGCACTATACCCTAAAATGTATTGAAACTCTCAATTCAGATTTAATTCAACAACTATGTGATGTTCGAAGTTGACTCAATTCTATGCAAATTGCACTGATCATCCCATACCATTCATGTGTTTTTTTTCAAAGTTTTTGTGGGTGTTTCTCCATGTCTGCTTCATTGTCCTTCTCTTCCTTTATCTCTGACTATCTATTGCCAGTCGGTCGGTCGGTCGGTCGGTCGGTCGGGTCGGTCTCTCTCTCTCTCTCTCTCTCTCTCTCTCTCTCTCTCTCTCTCTCTCTCCATTCACCCCCCCCCCCCCCTCTTGCCCTGATTATTGTGTTTTTCTTCTTGTTGTTCTTGGTAGTGGTGTGGTGGTGGTGGGTGTTATTGGTTTTCTTTTTTCTTCTTTCTTTTTTTTGTCAAAGGTTCTCATGCAAGCAATTGTTCCATTTTTTCATGTGTGTTTGTATTATTTGCTTTTTACTATATATCGATTTTTTTTTCTTGCCCAGAGGGCTGGATGTAAAAAAGCATTCATGCTTAGTCCACTACCCTCTTAAATAAAATTCTTGTGTGTGTGTTGGTCTTTTTTTTTTTTTTTTTTTTTTTTTTTTTTTTGACTGTGAGCTGACTTCAACGTGGTGACAGCCCTGATGTGGTCCTTTGCGGTCGGCTGGGCTATAAACAACATTACCTTGCCTTTCCTCTCTCTCTAGGACTATCTCTATCTCTCTCTGATCGTTGTGGTCAGTTGGGCAGTAATCAAGAATCGAAATTCATTTTATTTTTCTGTCTTTGTACCACTCTGTCATTTTGTCTGTCTGTGTCTGTTTCAATGTCTGTTTGTCTGTCTGCCTCTCTCTCTGTCTGTCTGTCTGTCTGTCTCTCTCTCTCTCTCTCTCTCTCTCTCTCTCTCTCTCTCTCTCTCTCTCTGTCTGTCTGTCTGTCTCTCTCCTCTCCCTTCCTCCCTCCCTCCCCTGCCTCCTGTCTGCTTTCCACCCTCCTCCTGTTCCTCTTACCAGTTTAGCTTAATTCATAAAAATTCATATCTGTAGTGTGGTGTGTGTGTTCGTTGACTTTTGCTCGAGTGTATGCAGTGGGTACACTTGCAGTATACCACGGACATTAATATTTTCCCTTTGTGTAAAAAAAAAAAAAAAAAAACATTCTCTGAATCACAAATTTTGTGAGAGAAAAGTCCAGAAATTCAAATTTTGTCAAAAATAGGGGTGGGGAAGGGGGCTCTTTTGAAAAGGTAATATTACAAAATGAATCCCAGATGATGTTATGTGAAAGTCAGTAATTACGTGTGTTGGATATTGCATTTTTCTTTTCAGATCCACATTCATCAGCTGAAGCAGTGACTTGAGTAAGGGATTGAAAGTACTTTCAGTTGAAAAACCAAACAGCTCCCTCTTTATCTCCCACAACGCTTTAATTTCCTGGTTCCTAAATTTGGACTCCAGAAGGTTGGCAGGTTTACACATGTAGAGGGTCTGAACAGGTTTTCAGATAGTCTTCAGATAACAGTAGGGAGGAGAAGAGCTCTCAGAACAGAGAACAGCACTCAAACCTGCCAATGAGATAAAAACACTCCTCTGTGTGTGTGTTGGTGGTGGTGGTTTCTTGTTGTTTTTGTTTTGCTTTTTGCTATATTTTTTTCTGGTCTTGTCGTCAGTAGAACCTCTCAGTTAACATTCCCGAAATCCCATTCAGAAATAAATAAATATAAATACTGGGTCATAAACAGGATGGAGTAAGGTTTTCCCCCCTTTTAAAACACGTTCTCCCTCCTTCCCTTTACGCTGCTTCCAACCCACTTACTTCCCTTAGCATTTACTTCCATCCCCTGCTGCCCCAAACACAGCAACACCCAGCTTCGTCCTGTCATCGCCCCAGCACAGCTGACAGCAGGGAGCATTTGGTGTATGGACATCATGAGGCGACACACACCAGGGAAAGCACATGAGGGCGCAATTAACCAAACGAGTTGAAAATGAGATCTGTCCAGCCGGCTATCAACATAACGCTGTTTTTTTTTTCTTTTTTTTTTTTTTTTCTTATTTTTTTTTTTTTTTTTTAAAGAATGATATATGAAGATCGTTATCAGTAAGTTACACTGTATTTAGGACCATGATGGAAAGAAATCCATAGGGTAAGACATCCTTCCACGTACAATAGTGCCAGATTCCGCCTCCACTAAGCCGTTAGGCGTGGGTCGTAGTCTGCTGGATGACAAAGTGATCGATCTCAGAATTCTAGATTACAAGACACAGAGTGACTGAAAGATACTGGGGCTAAATGCCACAAAGGTGAGGCCTATTTTTTGTCACTGAATAACAAGCAGAGATGGAGCTCATAAACTCAATGTTGGGGATTGAAGTGTCTGGGTAGAGACAGACCCATTAGGGTATCGTTATTGATTGGGTGATGCCAGAGTGATTAGGGTTGTGTGGCTCGGCGGTCTGGAAAGGGCAAATCCATTGGAGTCTTTAACGAAACTTCGTATCCACAATAATGAGATCTGTGGGGTAGCAAGACCTTTCAGGCTGGCTGGCTGTCCTGACTGAAAAGAGAAGTGAGGGATCAGGCTGGTCTCTTTGACGAATCCCGGTTACAAAGACTGAAAGAGTTTTCCTTCCCTCTCCCTCTCCCTTCTCCCCCTCCCCCTCCCCCTCCCCCTCCACCCACCCCCATTCCCTTTTTAAGTGTGTCGTTTTTTTTCCCTTTGGCCTGTTACCAGCTCTAAAGTCAAGGATAGTGCGTGATGCCCACCCCACCCCACCTTCTCTCTCTCTCTCTCTCTCTCTCTCTCTCCTGTCTCTCTCTGCTCTCTCTCTCTCTCTCTCTGTCTCTCTCTCTCTCTCTCTTTCCTCTCTCTCTCTCTCTCTCCTTCTCTCTCTCTCTCCAACACCCCCCCCCCCTCTCCTCTCTCTCTCTCTCTCTCTCTCTCCTCTCTCTCTCTCTCTCTCTCTGATCCCTCTGTGAGGTCCCGGTGAGGTCGGTTGGGCAATAATCAATGTTAGAAATTCGATTTCCTGTCTCTCTGTCTGTCTGTCAGCTGTGTCTGTCTGTCTGTCTGTCTCTCCCCCCCCCCCCCCCCTCTCTCTCTCTCTCTCTCTCTCTCTCTCTGTTTCCTCCTCCCTCCCTCCCTCCCGCCCTCCCTACCCTCCGTGACCCTCTCTCTGTTTCTCCCTCTTTCTCTCTTTCTCCCTGTTCTTCCCTCCCGCTTTTTCTTTTCTCACGGCCCCCTTCCCGGCCTTTCATACGCCCTCCTTCCTCCTCCTGCTCCTCTTACCATTGTTATTTATTAGTATGAATACTCATAACTGGGGTGTGTACTTGTACGGTTATCACGTTTGACAGTGCATGTGCATTTGTTGACTTTTTTTGATGGGTATAGCTATGTAACCAGCTCTCAAGAGAATGCCCAGTTTTTTTAAGAATGATACATGAAGATCGTTATCAATAAGGTTGCTCTGAATTTAGAACCACAGCTAAGAGAAAATATCCATACTAGAAGACAACGACGTCCCTCCCCCTACCGTCTCCTGCTTCTACTCAGCCATCGATCGTAGTCGGGTGGATGACGAAATCATCGATCTCAGGACCCCCTTGCAAGATACAGAGTGACTGAAAGATCCTAGGGCGAAATGTCACAGTTTATGTGAAACCTATTTTTGTCACTGGATAACACGCAAAGTTCTGTGAGGTCGAACTTGAGCATAACATCAAGCAGAGATGGAGGTCGTAAATTCTGAATGGTGGGGATTGAAGTGTCTGGTAGTGGTAGAGACAAACCCATCAGGGTATCCTTATTGATTGGGTGATGCCAGTGTGATTAGGATTCTGTGGCTTGGCGGTCTGGAAGGTTCCATCTAATCACAAAAGGTGAGATCAGTGGGTAGAGAATTTTTTTTATGCTAGCTGTCCTGACTGGAACTAAGTGAAAGGAGAAGTGAGGGACCAGAATGGTGACTTGTCTTTTTCGAAACTTGGTTAGAAAGACACACACGCACGCACGCACGCGCGCACGCACGCACACACCCACACACACACACACACACACACACACACACACACACACACACACACACACACACACACACACACACACACACACACACACTGCCACTACCCTCCCCCCCACCTCCTCTTCCCTCTACCTTTTTTCATCCCTTTTTCTTTCCCTTGATGTGTTACCAGCTCAACACGTTTACGACAATGCAATGATTCCTCCCTTCCGTTCTCTCTCTCTCTCTCTCTCTCTCTCTCCTCTCTCTCTCTCTCTCTCTCTCTCTCTCTCTCTCTCTCTCTCTCTCTCTCTCTCTCTCTATCTCTCTCTCTCTCTCTCTCTCTCTCTCTCTCTCTCTATGGTCGATTTTGTTTGGGCAGTAATCAAGATTTCAAATTTAGTTTCTCTCTCTCTGTTTGTCTCTGTTTCTGTCTGTCTGCCTATGTGTCTCTGCCTGTCTCTCTCTCTCTCTGTCTCTCTCTCTCTCTCTCTCTCTCTCTCTCTCTCTCTCTCTCTCTCTCTCTCTCTCTCTCTCTCTCTGTGGTCGACTGGGGCAGAAATCAAGATTTGAAATTTAGAATACCCCCCCCCCCTCTCTCTCTCTCTCTCTCTCTCTTGTTTGTTTGTCTTCTGTCTGTCTGTTTCTCTGCCTGTTGTCTGTCTGTCTGTCTGTCTCTCTCTCTCTCTCTCTCTCTCTCTCTCTCTCTCTCTCTCTCTCTCTCTCTCTCTCTCTCTCTCTCTCTCTGTTTTCTTTTCTCCACATCCTTGTCCTGCCCTGTCTTCCACAGTTCTCCCACCCTCTGATCCACCTATGAATGTGACGTAATGTATGAATACTGATATCCCTTGGAAAGTTCCAGCGACGTTCAAGTTCTGATCCTGATATGATCTGATCTCTCAGATGTGTATTTGTGTGTTTATCCCACTTTACAGTGCATGTGCATTTGCTGACTTTTGCAGGGTGTATACAGCGTGCGCACCTGCAGTTTATCACTTGCAAACATTAGCGGCAAAGCGGCATTTAGAATAATAGAAACCGAATGAACTAGAGATGAACTCGGCTGGAGAAAGTGCCAGCAGAGAGACAGTTTGACTTTTTCTGATGCCAGTTAATGAGCGTTTATCATTGAGAAGGTCAGGAGGGGATTCCTAGATTGAATCTTCAGATAGCCGGGAGCCGGGAGAGCTGTCAGAAGCGGGAACAGCACTCCTCCTGAAACAGTCAAGATTCAAACCAACAAAGAAAGACATTCGCATAATTTCCCCTGCCACTTTTTTTTTCTACCGTTTCTACCGTTGTCTTCAGTGGTACCTTTCAGTAAAATCCCCAGAATCCTTAAAAGAAAAACTGGGTCTTAAAAAGGATGGAGTTTTGTTGTTGTTTTGTTTTGTTTTGCTTTGCTTTATTTCATGGTCCTCCTGTCCCCTCCCTTCATGCAACCTCCACCCCACCCTCTTCTCTGTGGCATGTCTCCCAGCCGCTCATTCGCTGCTGCTCCACACACAGCAACACCCATCTTTGTCCTGTCATCGCCCCAACACCTCAGTCCACAGGGAGCAGTTGGTGTCTTTCCTCATGAGGCAATACACCAGGGCACAAACAAGCAAACGAGTTGAAAATGAAATCAGTATAACCAGCTCTCAAGAAAACGCTCAGTTTCGTGACAGTGATATATGAAGATCGTTATTGATCACTAAGTTACGCTGTATTTAGAACCGTGACGGAGATAAATCCATAGGAAAGGACATCCTTCACCCCTACCACTGTACCAGCTCCTGCCTCCACTAAGCCATTGAGTGTGGGTAGTAGTCGGCTGGATGACGACGAAATCGATCTCAGGACCCTTGCAAGATACAGAGTGACTGAAAGATCCTAGGGCGAAATGTCACAAATGTGAGGCCTATTTCTGTCACTGGATAACAAGCAAGGTTCTATCAGGTCGAACTGGAACTGAATATCAAGCGGAGACAGAGTTCATAAATCCTGAATGGTGGGGATGGAAGTGTCTGGTAGAGACAGCACAATAAGGGTATCGTTATTGACTGGGTGATGCCAGAGTGTTTAGGGTTCTGTGACTTGGTGATCTGAAGGATCAAATCCATCAGAGTCTGTAGTGAAACTTCTAATCCACAAATATGAGATTAGTAGGTAGAGAGATCTTTAATGTCAGCTGTTCTGACAGGAAGGAGAAGTCGTGATCAGAATGGTGACTTTCTTTCACGAATCCTGGTTACGAACGGTACCCCTTCAGCCCCCACCCCACTCCCACCCTCCCTTGTTCCTCCCACCCCAACCCCCTCTTTTTTTCATATTTTCTTCTCTTGGCCTGTTACCAGCTTGACGTATACAATAATGCATAATCCTCTCTCTCTCTCTCTCTCTCTCTCTCTCTCTCTCTCTCTCTCTCTCTCTCTCTCTGTTTTTCTTTGCTCTCCATCCCTTTCCTGGACTTGCATCCGCCCCTCCTTCCTCATTCTGTTCCTCTTATCAGTATTAATTTATATATGAATACTCATATCACTGGAGCATGTATTTGTGTGTTTGTCACATTTTACAGTGCATGTAAATTTGTGACTTTGGCATGGGTGAGTACAGTGCACATACCTACAGTGTACCACGAATGTTAGTGTTCTCAACAAAGCTGCATTCAGACATAATAAAACCGAATGAATGAAGTACAGAAGAACTTTCCTTAAAGGAGGTGCCGGTTAGTGAGCGTGTGCCGTGTAGGTCCGGAAGGGGTTCTTAGATTGAGTCTTCAGATAACAGCCGTGAGTGAGCCGGGAGAGCTGTCAGAACCGGGAACAGCAAACCAGAAACTGTCAAGACTCAAAACCTACCAATAAGACACTCCTTTTTTTCCCGCTGCCACTTTTTTTTCTACTCTTGTCTTCAGTGGGACCTTTCAGTAAACATCCCAAGGTTAAATCCTTTCAAGGAAGAAACTGGGTCTTAAAAAAGATGGATTTGTGTCTCTGAATAACAAGCAATGTTCTTTCAGGTCGAACTTGAACAGAAGATCAAGCAGAGATGGAGCTCATAAATTCTGAATGGTGGGGATTCTCTCGCTTCCTTCCTTCTGCCTCTGCTCTTTTTCTTTTTCTTCTTTCTTGTCTCTTGTCTTTACTTTTCCTTGCTTTTCATCTCTGCAGCTGGGTCTTTTCCTTATTCTTCATTATTTCTCGTCCCTTATACTTCGTCTTCATTTCTTCTCCTTCTTTTTTCTCCTCTTTCTGTTTGCTCTTTTTTCTCGTTTTATACATTGTTTTTTTCTGTACTGCTGCTGCTGCTGCTCCTGCTCCTCCTCCTCCTCCTCCTCCTCCTCCACCTCTTTCCTCCTGCTTTTTCTTCTTGTCCTCTCTCTCTCTCTCTCTCTCTCTCTCTCTCTTCTCTCTCTCTCTCTCTCTCTCTCTCTCTCTCTCTCTCGTCCTTCGTTCCACCCATCCACCTATTCCGTGTCAACAACGCCAGGAATCACATTCCTCATTGAGCTGAAACTGATGGGAAAAAAAAAACTAAAGAAAACATCACGTCATATGGTTCTGATATTCCACGACCATCGTCAGCAAACCGTAAACCGTTGTCGATGGCTACATCATCAGTTACTCGGCCCCTACTGATGACCGCGACCCCTCGAGGGTGAGGACTATACTAAGGCACGCACATGTCGGTAATGCGAGCTGTCACGGCGGACATGGCCAGTGGTCTGCCCAGCGTGATGGAGTACTGGTCAATCG
>JADBJO010001015.1:115000-120000 GCA_016801955.1 Conus betulinus
ACACACACACAGATAATTCAGTTGGCGCAGTCGCTGCAGTAGAGCCGCAGCAGCCAAGTTGCATTTCAACCATGCTGTTTACCGTTCATCCGCGACCTTTGCCCTTCTCAAAGTTCAAGGCCATGACGCCAACCAGGGAAAAGTGAGATTGGCTTATGACCTTGCTGAACTGCTCTCGGCACTTCACAGCTGCCTGTCATTGACCAGTTTAGAGAGGACTCTCGTTTAGTTCTGCCTTACCCTTTCACCCCCCCCCCTCTCCCTCACCCTCTTCAAATCCCCATCCCCTCCTCGCACGCGCATACACTCCCTCTCGCCCTGTTCTTGCCAATCCAAGTCGCTCGATCGTTTCTGCGCGATCGTTTTTTTTTTTACCCGCCCTCCTCCTCCGTTCCCTCTCCTCCTTCCCACCTTCGTCCTCCTCCCGACCTCGAGTCCAGACCTAACGGTGGGGGGCTTTTAGAGAAGCTCTGGCCCATTGAAAGGCGCCATTGCCCCGTTGGAGACCAGGTCAGACACTGAGAGAGGGACCCTGTGCTATTGATTGGGGTCACCGACAGGTTTCACGTGCGTTGGCGGTTTATTGTGGGTAGCTTTGGCCACTCGCACACTGGCTGGTCTGTCCACGCGCGGTCGATTACTGGGCCGTGGTCTGCTTTGACAGCTGCGTTCTGGAAATGGAGAGAGAGCTGGTGGCTACTCGGGGAAAATTCGTCACGGTGTTCAGAACCTCTGTGTGTGTGTGTGTGTGTGTGTCCTCTCTCTCTCTCTCTCTCTCTCTCTCTCTCTCTCTCTCTCTCTCTCTCTCTCTCTGTGTTGTGTGTGTGTGTGTGTGTGTGTGTGTGTGTGTTCTTATCAGCAGTGATGCAGTGTTCACGCCAGCTTTGAAACCCATGTTACTCATAGGTGCAAAGCATTCAGTGCCAGTAGTTCATTAAAAACAGTTAAGTGCTTGTATTGGAACAACACTGCAGTCAGTATGAAGCCGACTCGTCTCATGCGCTGCGTCGAGCGAGTCCGACATCATCGCCATGCTTATGTAATTATTCTATTTACCCGGGAGAATCACAGCAGAGTGCGGCGTAAAAAGTTCGCCTTCATGCTCTCTCTCCATGACCTGATTGTGTGTTGTCAGTCTGGCCGTTTAGTTGCAGTGTGTGTGTGTGCGCGCGCGCGCGCGCACGCACGCGCGCGCGCGCGTGTGTGTGTGTTGCATAGAGTGAATTTTGTTATGTGCATGTATGGCATAGAGATCTTACGCATGTATAACCCATGTATCATTAGAGTGTGTCTGTGTCTGTGTGCCTGTCGGTCTTTCGGTCTCTCTGTCCGTCTGTATGTGCGAGAGAGAGAGAGAGAGAGAGAGAGAGAGAGAGAGATAATGGCGTGTGTATGAGATGGAGGTCTTCTATGTGACTTACTTGGGGGGGGGGGGGGGGGGGGGGTGGGGGGGGTTGTCTGTCTGTTTGTGGTAATGATAGAGATCATATGCTTACACGACTCCTCAGTGTGTGTGTGTGTGTGTGTGTGCGTGCGTGCATACGTGTGTATTTGAGAGAGAGAGAGGGGAGGGAGGTCTGACAAATACACTGTAACTTCCATGGTGTATGTGTGTGTGTGTGTGAAGGAAGGTTAGGGTGGGTATTGTTGCCATAAGCTTGTCTCGGATACAACCCTTCCCTTTTTCTTTCCGAATGATCGTCACAGTTACCCCCCCCCCCCCCCCGGGTCACCAATATCTGAGTTGGACGCGCCAACCTTCACGCTAAAAATACATGTAATTAAATTAAGCAACGGATTGAAGACCGTTGTGGACACTCATCAACGTTCCATCATGTCCAGACACTGACTGGTTTTATGAGCCGTGACGGTGGACAAGTCAGTAAACACCAACCATGAACCAATCACTAGGCGCACGGTAGGACTGCATGCAGGTTGGGGCTTTTTCCGATCTCACGACCCGGTATGGGAAGAGATCAGGCCGCGTGATTCGATTGCAGTCCGCAGGATTAGTCTTGGCACGTGTACTGAACAGTTTTCTTTACAACTGGCTTTCGCGGATCTGTTTGATTAACCTAACAAAACATTAGTGGTGTAGAGGGAATAATCACTGTATAAATTGTCGAGGGCGGCTCTTTCCTGTGTGTGACACCCTCGGAGTTGTGGAGAGTCAAATTGTAGCGTTAACGTGATGCGGAGGCCAATCCTCCCGTACTTGATGCAGATGGGGAGTGTTTCAAGCAGAAGAGGCGCATTCGCTTCCAGCGTGGTCCCCTGTTTAGCATTGTGAAGTGTGGCATGGCAGAGGAACGTAGCCCGTGAGTGTCTGTGCGTGCGTGTGTACGTGTGCGCGTGTGTCGGTTGGCTCTCTTTGACAACAAGTGAGGCAGGCACGGTCTGGCACAACACGTCATTGCCTCCTCCTTGTTCCCGTGAATGTATTGGGGGGAAACTAGTTTCAGAGAAAACGTGGCTCCGGCATAGGAGGAGCGGGACCCACGCTATACAGCCGTTAGGGCAACACGCACTGTGGGCTCGGCGGGCCAGTAGAGAGAGTTGTGGGGAAAACCTGAGTGGGCTTTGTCGTTGCCGCAGCGACGTCTGAAACGACAGTGAGAGTGAAGGATGCCGGTTTTCAACGACATCCGCCTGTGTGTGAGTGCCTCTGAGGACGAAAAAGAGAGAGAAGTGTGTGTGTGTGTGTGTGTGTGTGTGTGTGTGTGTGTGTGTGTACAAGAGAGAGAGAGAGAGAGAGAGACCCCTTTCGTGGAACTTGGCGATGACAAAGCTGTATTGACGTGGGAAGAGGGACTTGCTGGCACATGGCTTCTGTCTGTTGTGTGTAGTAGACTGACTGACTACGTGTGGTAGATTTCGGCATCCTGAAAGGTCATCGTTAGCGTGGTGCTGTACCGGGATAGCAGGCATGCGAGCAGCAACTCTTGTCTGCCGTCGATGTGTGCGGATCGACTCGTCTGTCGGTGAGCTTTTTGTTTCCATACCGCACGAGACAGCAAGTATACAGCCTCTGGAAGGCCATGAAATCGGCAGTCTGACGTTAGATGGTGAGTTACCAGATCTGATGTGTGTAGCTTTTTTTTTCTTTCTTTTGCTACCTTTCTCACACTGCCACCGCCGTAGTTCAAATCCTCGTGCAGTGATTCAGACCAGTGTCGCCAAAGAGAAAAGGAGTGTTCGTTATTTGAGAACCACCAATTGACAGCACAGGAGTCCGCTTCGCGAGTGTTTGCTAACTGGATAGAACTCACAGACAGACAGACACACAGACAGAGAGAGAGAGAGGGGGGAGGGCAAAGCGGCTTGCAGTGTTTGTTAGGATGGTTGGGGGGGGGGGGGGGGGGGGGGATGGGCACGTTCGAAGCGTCAAGCAGGGCACAGGGAGGCGGAATGAATATTAGGGAGAAAGCGGACAGCCAGGGCAGGAGGAAAGGTGCATTTCTCCGTGTCCCAAAGCCAGGGGTGCACGTGAGGTCGCCAGCAGTGCGAGAGAGCGTGACGGAACGGATCATTGCCATAGATCGGGAATATTGCCTGGACTCCTGACCCGTCAAAGCTGATAGTGACTCGATGATAAGACAGGTCAGCGTGGACGTCATACTCATCGCCTCCAGGATTGCTCTTCGTCTCTTGCTTCCACTGAAGGGACGAAGAATACAGACAAACAAAAACAAGGGCAAGGCAAGGCAAGGGACGAGCCAAGCTGTCTAATTCAAGCACCAAGATATTTGCTTACTTTTTTATTTGTTTACTTACATATTCATCTTTTGGTTATTCATCTTTTTTTTTTTTTCATTTCTTTATTATTTCCTTTTTAATATTTCTTATTCATTTTTATTTATTTGTGTTGCCTGTGATCACTGTAGTATCATAGTATTTTCAGACCCATTCTTAATCCATTTACCACAGATCACACAGTTGAATATTTCAGCCGACTTCACCGGTGTGGTCCAGTGGAACAAGTAATACACACGATGCGGATTTCCCATTCTCTTCATCCTGCCGGGACCAAGTGATGGTGGTGTCGATGTGTTTCCCAGCTGTCAGTAGTTAGTGTCGCCACTAGTCAACAGTACTCATAAAAGTTGTCGTTGATGTCGAAGACTAAGACTGTGTAGGCTCAAACCAGTGTGCAGTCATCTGGAGTTGTGGCTGGAGTGATTTGCAGTGAACTGCTGGTGGATTTGTGTTGTCAACGTAACACTGACTGCAACACCCACGGTATCGTGTGTCAAAAGTGTTGAGTTTTTTTTTCTCCATTCCCTACACCCCCCAAGTGGCTGATCTTCATTGTGCCATCAGCAGTCCAATCATCATGGCCACAATGGTAAGTTACGAGAACTTTTATGTTATGTGTGTCTGCCTGACTTCTTAGCTCTGTCTCTCTCTGTCTGGCTGGCTGGATAGCTCCCGCTGGCTGGCTGTATGCTCTCTATGCCTCTCTCTCTCTCTCTCTCTCTCTCTCTCTCTCTCTCTCTCTCTCCTCTTCTCTCTCTCTCTCTCTCTGGCTTTGTCTCTGTCTTCTTCCTCCGGCTTTTCTCTCTCTCTCCTCTCTCTCTCTCTCTCTCTCTCTCTCTCTCTCCTCTCTCTCTCTCTCTCTCTCTCTCTCCTCCTCCCATGTGTGTTTGTGTGCGCTGATATGTGTGTGTGTGCCCGCGCGCTTGCTTGCGCGCGCGTGCGCGCGTGTGTGTGTGTGTGTGATGGACATGTTATAATGAAACTGTGACAACATTTTCTCAAATCAGGTACCATTACAAGTATAGTAAACCATCGCTCACTGAACAGTACAATTTAAGAACTGAACCTGTACCTTGCCACACGTTTGACCGTGGTATCCCACCACTCCTGTCCTTCGCTGCCCCCCAGTGACCGCTCTTCTCGCTCTCCCTCCCTGAACTCCGTAGGGAGTCAGTCCTTGGGGCACCACAATGAAGAGCAGTTCACCAGGGTCCTCCAGTTCTGTCGGGTATGTGTGCGCCAAA
>JADBJO010001015.1:137500-142500 GCA_016801955.1 Conus betulinus
TCACTGGTCACTCATGCCTGCCCCCCACTTTCCCTTTCATTACCTCTCCCTCGTCAAACCTCCCCCCCTCATGCTCTGCCCTCCACTCTCTCCGTCCCTTTACACTCCCCGTCTCTCTCCTCTCTCTCGTTCTCTCTCTCATCGCGACCTCTCTCTCATCTCTCCTCTCTCTCTCTCCTCTCCCTCTCTCTCTCATTCTCTCTCATCCTCTCTCTCTCTCTCCAGGTCCTCTCTCCTCCTCTCTCTCTCTCAGATATACACTTAAAGGCCGAAAACTGTCCATTCTGTAGGCAAATCGAGGACGAAATACATGTTGTTGTTTGTTGTTGTTGTTTGTCCATCCTATAAAGATTCAAGAGATCGAAACATTTTGCCTCATACTAGAAAATGTTTCATCAAGTATCCGTGCTTCTTCTTTACTGCAAAATGAAAGAGAGAATTGTAACTCGCTCTGTAGCTATGTTCATTTTTAAAGCACTAAAACGAAGAAGAGATGCTATCAGTTAGCACACACAAATACCGGAGTAATTTGAGGAGGAACATTAATTTTTTTTATTATGCAAATATATTTTCTTTTCATAGTTTTCAGTGTATGCGCCGAGCGCGCCTTGTGTTCTACTTTGTTCTTGACCTCATTGCAGATATGTCGGTGGCCTTTGCAACTAAACTGCTTGAGTTGAGTCGAGTCTCTCTCTCTCTCTCTCAGATCTCTCCTCTCTCCCTCTCTCTCTCGTCTCTCTCTCCCTCTCCTCTCTCTCTCTCTCTCCACTCTCCTCTCTCTCATCGTCTCCTCCCTCTCTCTCTCTCTGTTGTGTGTGTGTGTGTGTGTTTGTGGTGTGTGTGTGTGTGTGTGTGTGTGTGTGGTGTTTTCGGTCTCATCCCTCTCTCTCTCTCCTCTCTGGTGTGTGTGTGTGTGTGTGTGTGTTGTTGTGTGTGTGTGTGTGTGTTGGCTTCTTACAGGCTTGCAAATAACTACGAAGAAAACTGAAAAAATCGCCCCTTCAAAATTTTGTTACCATCAATTTAGGTTTTTAACATTTATCATCGCCTCATCATGATTGATGTATATTATGATCATTGTTAATTTCATTATTATTATTTGTGTTATTATTATCATTATGACTTGCTGTTTGTTGATGGTGGTGGTATGTGTGTCTGTCTGTCTGTCTGCCTGCCCTCTCTCTCCTCTCTCTCTCTCTCATCTCTCTCTCTCCTCTCTCTCTGAGTGTGTGTGTGTGTGAGTGTGTATGTGGTGTGTGTGTGGTGTGTGTCAAGTCAAGTCAAAATGATCTTTATTGAGAGTAAAGGAATAAGCTATACAGCTTTTTTTTACATCCTGCCCTCTGTGTGTGTGTGTGTGTGTGTGTTGTGTGTGTGTGTGTGTGTGTGTGTGTGTGTGCGTGCGTACGTGTGTGTGTCTCCTTGCGTGTGTGCGTGCGTGTGTAACTATGTGTTTTCTCGTTTGTGTTTTCCGTTTTTTAACAGGTCAGAATTCTTAAAGCTGGCTTGGGGAGTCGCATACAGTGAAATAATCAACAAAGAATGCGACGTTTGCCCTGTGCTGAAGCAGTTCCAGGCACATAACTCCACACGGATGCTGCTATGAGATACCCATGCCATTCATAACACAGAACGAAACGCACGGAAACGCCCCCCCCGCCCCCCCCCCCCCCCCCCCCCCCCCCCCCCCCCCACCCCCCCCCCCCGAGAAAAAAGAAAGGAAGTTCCATCGTTGCCGTTGTATTACGAACAGAACTCGTACAGAGATTATCAATGGCAGAAGAATGCAAAAACAAATTAACATGCCTTCATGTGCGTATATATTTGATTGAAACAGTGGGCCCTCATAAACATTTTTAACGGGAACGCCCATCTTGCGCTGATTTCGACAAAGAGAAGTGATTGCTCGTTCTTTATTTTCGGTGTTCTGAGTGTTGTTTATCTTGCCTGAAGAAGACCTAAGAAGTCGAAACGCGTAGTGTTTTTTGTCTTGTGATTCGTTTGTCCATTTTGTTCGGTGGAGTCATTATGAATACTTTTTGAAATTAGTTTTACAGGAAGCAGCGCGGTGTACAGTGTCAGTCGATGTTGTTAATAGCTGGACCGACTGCGGAGGCCATGTGGGGGTTCGTGGTTGACATGAGGAGGATATGCTTTGTGAAAAGAATGAGAACCTTGATTGTGCGAGGTTCGTGTTCATCCACATTCGCGCGACCCGAGCTTTCAGAGGGGTATGGTGCTTGCTTGCGACGGGCGTTGTTGTAATTCCGAGGGGCACGAAAAGTATTCGCGGCAGCCGAGTGATTCCGATTTCGGGTGACCTGACCTGGCGGTGGTCGAGTGGTGTAGGGTCAAGATCGAGTGGTGTGTGTGTGTGTGTTTTGTGGTGTGTGTTGTGTGTGCTGGGAGTAATAGAGAGAGAGGAGAGAGAAGAGAGGAAAGATAGATTGCCTCTCGTCTTCTCCGATGCTCTTCGACTCATCTCTCCTCGCCTCTCTCTCATCTCTCTCTCCACGTCGTCCAGCCACGCTCAGGGCTTCCCGGCCACGGCCCGGCGCAGCTCTCGCTCATCTCTCGCTCTGTGTGTAAGTGTGGTTTGGTGTTGTGTTGTGTTTGTTTGTGTTGCCGCGCGCGCGCGTGCCCGTGCGTGCGGGTGGCTCGTATGTTCTATGTGTTGATGAGTGAGAGGTGCTCAGTGTGAGTGATGGCATGAGTGAGTGGGTGGTGTTGGGTGTGTTGTGTGGTGTGTGGTGTAGTGTTGGTGCGTGTGTGTGTGTGGTTTCAGGTGGATTCGCTGGGGGCAAGCTCATATGGAAGACGTAGATGAAAGGTGTAATTCTGGGTTTGGCACACCTGTATGGATTCACTTTTGTCTGGTTTGTCCTTTTTTTCGAGCACGATCAGGTTGTCGCATAATTAGAAGGTCTGGTGTCACTGCAGTAGGATAATTCTGCCAGAAACTTTACGTTTTCCTGGAGGTTCAAAGAATTGTATGCTGCACGTCTTTAAAGGCATGGTGATTGATTGAATGAACACTACTCAGTCATTCCCGCGTTGATCCCATGGTCTCTTGATATACCCCTTCCGCGCATCTCTCTCCCGCTTCCCTCTTCTCTCGTCTCCTCGTCTCTCTCTCCACATTCTCTCCTCTCTCCTCTCCTCCTCTCTCGGTCTGATCCCCTCTTCCTCTGGCCGCTCGGGTCGTCACGTCTCCTCTCTCTCCCTCTCTCTTCATCTGTGCTCTCTCGCTCTTCAGTCGCCTTCCCTTATTTCTGTCTCTCCTCTCCCACATATACAATATCTACCCACACAACCCAACAGACGCCTCCAGCTACACCAGACACACAAGGCCAAACAGATACAGGGGCGAGTGGCCCAACAGACCCACAAGCTCTCAAACAAAAACTTCGGCGCACCCCCACAACCATCAAACACCGGCCGGACGCCCCTTCTTCATCAGCTCAAGTCTAGTGGCTTGTCCTCTCTCTCTCTCATCCTCTCCTCTCTCTTCTCCCTCCTCTCATATCTCTCTGTCTCTCCCTCTCGGCACATGGCTCACTCCATATTTACGGTCAGGCGAAAGCGCATCAAAACCACTCCCTCCTCCTCTCCTCGTCTCCACTCGCCCCCCTCTCGCCACATCAGCTCTCTCTCAAACTCACGGGTGTCGCTCTCAGTCTCTCCCCGCCTCTCTCCATCGATCTCTCACTCCTCCCTCCTCTCCTCGCGTCGTCATCACTCTCCCTCTCAATCATCCTCCCTCCTGCCTGTCTGAGTCCTCTCGCGCTCCTCTGCCTCGGGTCTCCCCCAGCTCTCCTCCAACCCAAAGCGACTCTCTCTCCCCCCTCCAGCCGCTCTCCCTCTCCACTCCTCTCTCTCCCCCGCGCCTCTATCTCCTCCTCTCCCTCGTCCCTTCGTCCCTCTCCCTATCCCCACCTCCCTTCTCGTCCTCCTCCCCTTCCGCTCTCCCCTCCGTCTCTCACTCTCCTCTCTCGGTCTCCTCTTCCCACTCTCCTTCGTCTCTCTGCTCACTCCCCGCATCTCCTCCATCACCCAGCCGTCTCCTCCTCTCTCCTCCATTATCCACCCTCTCGCTCCCTCCTTCTGCTCCTCTCCTCCTTCTCTGTCCTCTCCTCTCGTCTCCTCCAGGAGCTCCTCTTCTCTCTCATCTTCTCCCTCTCATGAAGAGAGAATGGCAGTTGTTATCGTAGTCCTCGAAACTGAAGTTGCTTCACTAAAAAGACAACGCGCTTTCAGTGAGCAGGCGAAGAAGAAAACTGCTAACTTTGCTTGCCTTTGTTGATCATTAGCACAACAGCTGCTGGCTAACCAGGCCCAGCCAACATACAAAACTACACACAAAGAAGAGCCTGCTGCAACAAACAACCTTGGTCTGCAGGCAGGGGTTCATAGGACTCATAAACCCACACAGGAATGAACTGGCTTCACTATACTAATACGGAAACGAACGCGTAGTAGGCTTTTCTAGACTAATATTAGCCAGAGTAGGCTGTAAGCATTGCTATACGGCATAACTAGGCCTAGGCGCGTCAGGTACATAAAACGAATAGAACGCCTAGGCATAGCGCGTGCTCAGCGTGCTTCTTTCCCTACGGTACGCACCACCCCCACCAACCCAGGGAGGAGTGTGCCTGTCCAGCTGTCTTTGTCCATTTCGTATGGCCGGATCAGGTCGCAGGAAACTGCGCGTCCACTTCAACCTCCCCCCCCCCCCCCCCACCCCTCTCCCTCTCTCGCCACTCTCCCCCCACCCCCTCTTCCCCCTCTCCTCCCCTGGTCCCCCCCATCCTCCCATCCGATCGTCATGCCGCTGTGGTCGCCACTGCCACGGCAAAGCTGGCTGGCTGCATGCAGGATTTTTCAATGCAACTGACTGAAACGTCTTCGCTTCGTTATAAGGCCGTTCTGATCGGGTGGGCATTTGCGCTTCTTCTTTGTGTCTGAAAGGGATCCAGATAACGCTGATTTGCTTTATGGTT
>JADBJO010001015.1:147500-182500 GCA_016801955.1 Conus betulinus
GCTAATCACACAAATAGCAAATTGACATCAAATTATCAGCCATCAGGATGTAACTGTAAGGTAATGGAAGCATCCCTCAGGAGAGCTCTGACCAGTCGCTATCATTCTCCATAATATTTCAGTAAACTTGTGTCAAGTGTCAGTGTTTCTCTCTCTCTCTCTCTCCATCTGCGTCTGTTTGCCTGCCTGCCTGCCTGTCCACCCTACCTGCCTGTCTGTATGCATGCGTGTATGTCTGTCTGTCTGTCTGTGTCTCGCTCTCTCTCCCTCCTCCCTCCTCCCTCTCTCTCTCTCTCTCTCCCTCCCTCTCTCCCCCTCTCTCTCTCCCTCCCTCTCTCTCTCTCTCTCTCTGTCTCTCTCTGGATGACCCAGGAAGTAGGAAATGAGCAACAGTTCATTGCGGAATTAAAGACAGGCTTATTTGTTCTTACAGAATTGGCACTCAGATATGGAAAGTAAAGAAAAATATTGCTGGTTTTTCTCATTTAAAAATGTGTTTTTCATTCCGAAAAGTTTCTTGATGTCATAACAGATAAATGGCACAGAATGAATTACGCGAGATTTAGGTTGAGAACTTTAGGTTTTAAAGTGAACAAAAGATGGTTTGAATGTGAACATCCACAGAATCTCCTTGTCCTGCATGTAGACACATTATTGATGATGAAAAACACTTTCTGTTCCACTGTACTGCTTATAATAAAGAGCAGACAAATTGTTCATTTTTCAAGTTAGATTTAGCGAAAAGACAAAATGTCGCTGTCGTGTTATCATCAGATATTTAACTTGTAATTAAATCAGTTGCGAAATTCATTGCAGAAGCATTGAAAATTAGACAGATGAAGGATAGAAAAATTTAAGATACTGCATTATAAGAGTTATATGCATGAATAATATCATTCATCGCATGTGGAAGAGATCAGTAAGATACAATGTCATCATTTGATTGAGTGAATGGTCAAGTCAGTCTTATGTTTGTTTGTTTGTTTTGTTTTTTTGTTTGTTTGTTTTGTTTTGAAACCGTACTGCATTACTCCTGTGCATGAGGACTTAAGGAAATGTTACAAATTTATTTGTTTTTGTTAACTTTTGAATGAATGTGTACTATTTGTTTGCAGGAAAGGAAGAGGGAAATGTTATTGTTATGTTACCCCTCCCCCCTTGTCAAAAGACCTCTTTGGTAATGACAATAAAATATCAAAGTGTCTCTCTCTCTCTTTGCAGATCCGTTCTGTATTGTAATCCCCCCAGCTGTACTTTATTCAGGAAGGTGGAAGGAAGGATGTAGAGTGTAAAAGCCCAGTGTGTGGTTCATGAGTTGCACTGAACTGTAAGCTGATCAGAGCAAGTGACTTTACATACTTTGAGCGGAGGGGTTGGGGGGAGGGGGGGGGGGGGGGGGGGGGGGGGAGGAGTGACACCCACTGGGTCTGCCATCTATCATTTCAAACTGTTCTCTCTCTCTCTCTCTGGTGTAGAGGGTTTGACACATATCGGAAATTACGCGACTGGGCCATGATGGATGGGTTGGGGCATGTTGTCCCTGTTCAGAGACAGGATTACTTGTAGTACACACTCTGTGTGTGTGTGTGTGTGTGTGTGTGTGTGTGTGTGTGGATATGGTACGAATGTGTGAGAGAGGATGCATGATGTACAGAGAATGTGTGAGAGAGGATGCATGATGTACAGAGAATGTGTGAGAGAGGATGCATGATGTGTACAGACCTCAGGCACGCTGGCCTGTAGTCTCCTGTACTGTATGCTGAGATCAGGCTTTTATGCACGTGCAAGCCTTTCTTCCCTTCACCCCATCCCCACCCCACTGTTCCTGTCTGTCCACTTCCTTATCCCCCCCTGTCCTCTTTCCATACATTCTTGGCACACAATAAAGCTGTTTGCTTAATGTATGTGGACCTGGCGGTGTGATCATGCATACACAGAGACAGGAATGCAACCAGATCAGATTTACAATCTAGAGTGCACACATGGACACGGGGTAAGCAAGCATGCGAGAGTACACACACGCATGCATGGGCACGCACACACACATACACATGCACATGCTTGCGCACACACGCGTGTGCACACACACACACACACACACACACACACACACACACACACACACACACACACACACACACACACTGTGTTGGGGAGGAGGACAGAGAGGACAATGGGAGGGAGGGATGCTCAGTGTACAATGTCCAGCATGAGCCAAATCAGAGCAGGCGCTACTGTACACGCCAGCACCATGCCGTGATGTGTTAGGGTCATTCAGGCGGCTCCCTCACAGTTACCTGATCGATGTCACTGGTTGTTTGTTCCCTGTGGACTGCCAAAGCTGAGGCTGCCGCCGCATTAAACTGGGTGTGGCTCCGGATACTTGTGGCCGGAGACATTATGGGGAGGGAAAGGTGACATGAGGTGAGAAGGGGGGGGGGGGGTAGTGAGGGGCATGAGTGCTTTGTCACTGTGTTAGGAGACGGCACAGAATTCTGCAGCTTCAGATTCTTCCTGCATGTGTGAGACAGCATAGAATTCTTCTGTAGCTTAAGATTCTTCCTCCTTAACTAATAAGTGATGCTTACTCACACCACTCAGCCTCTGTGACCAGGCAACTATTGCCACCAACAGGGGCTTAGAAATCGGCCTCCAGCATACGGTAAACCAGAACAGGCAGCACTGAACACTGCGTGAAGTGACTCACTGGCTGTGTAGTGTCTCCCCTGGTGGGTTGCCTCATGGCGGCCGACACTGACTTGCCTGCACACTGTCAGTGCCAGGGCCATGGCTGGACAAGCCAGGCTGTGGTTGTGGACAGGGAGAGGACTGGGCAGCACTTGGGAGTTGTGTCACTTGAGAAAGCAAAACAAACAAAAACTTATGCATGTCTAGGAAGCTTGTCTGCGCATGTGTACACATGCATTTGTGTCATGTGTGCCGTAGTGGACTATTTTTCTGACTGTCAAAAGTCAGACTTGCGAATGTAATTGGTGAAGGAGAAATATAATCACATAGTTAACTATTTTTTCGCTTCTATCTTTCACTCATTGTTGACACAGTTAACTATTTTTTCGCTCCTATCTTTCACTCATTGTTGACATTTGACGCAAATTCCATGCCACCCAACAATTCCGCCCCTCACCACCCACTCATCTCATCATATAAACATGTGCACGTGCGCACACATACGCAAACACGCGCATACGTACACACACACACACACACACACACACACACACACACACACACACACACACACACACACACACACACACACACACACACACACACACACACACACACACACACACACACACACACACACACACACACACACACACACACACACACACACACACACACACACACACACACACACACACACACACACACACACACACACACACACACACACACACACACACACGCGCACGCACTCACTCACTCACTTGCACACACACACACACACACACACACACACACAGTCTCTCTCTCTCTCTCTCTCTCTCTCTCTCTCTCTCTCATTCTCTCTCTGACACTCACTCACTCGCTCACACACTCGCACTCGCTCCTATCTTTCATTCCTCATTCCTACTTGACACAATTCCGGGCCACCCAACACCATTCCACCTCTCTCTCAACTCCACCCCCACCCCCACACCCCACACACCTCACCCCCAAACACTTCAGCCACACCAGGTGTGTGCTGTTGAGCTTCAAGTGCCAGCCTTCTGCAGGAAGCTATCAGTTACAAAATTACAGTGAGGCCACAAATGAGAGGAGATCCAGCACAGGTGCCGAGTCATTTCAGGGGTGGTGTTCATTCATGGGAGGGGCTGGAGCTGCTGCAGCATTGCTAGAGCGTTGTCTGCCGAGTTCCTGTATGTAATATGGCTGTGATTGTTGCTGGGTTGCAGACCCTGACTAAGTGAATATTTACATCTCCCCCCCCCCCCCCCCCCCCCCCCTTTTTTTTTGTGTTGTTCAAACCATACTTGCAGGTTATTTGTTTGGGTTGGTTTTTTTTTTTTTTTTTTGGTTTATATTTTTCTTCCACATTTTTTTTTTCATTGAACATGTTTGTTTAAAGTCGTACTGGGGATCGTCACTCGGTCTGTCCTACAGTCATGCACATCAGTCCGACACAGAAGGCCTTTTTATGAATTCATCCCAATCATGTTTCACACAAATACACACACTCTCACACTCATGCATGCACGGGTGCACACACACACATACACACGTACATAAGCATGCAAGTGCATGTGCATGCACATACACTCAAGTACTCACTGTGTTATACAGTGCTCTTACACACGCACATGGATGCACGCACACACATACACACGCGTGTGCGCACACACACACACACACACACACACACACACACACACACACACACACACACACACACACACATACACTAACTAACTAGTGTGTGGGCACACTCAGCCACTTAACCCTGTCACACTGCACCCACACACACACGCACGCATGCACACACACACACACACACACACACACATTGTCTTATACACACACACACACACACACTCTCTCTCTCTCTCTCTCTCTCTCTCTCTCTCTCTCTCTCTCTCTCTCTCTCTCTCTCTCTCATACACAGCACATCCACACGCACCACTGATGAGCCACACGATGTGGATGGTTGTTCCAGGACACAGACCTGCAGCAGAAGATTGACCATGAGATCAAGATGAGGGAGGGCACCGCCAAGCTGATGGCTGCCTCCAAGCACCCCAACCAGCGCCTGGAGGCCGCCGCCCGCTCCCTGCTCTGCTCCAACTCCCGCATCATCGCCTACATGACCGAACTGCAGCGCCGCAAGACCCAAGAGGTCCTCGGACACTCACAGTCAGTTGCCTCCCCCATTTATTGTGTGTGTGTGTGTGTGTGTGTGTGTGTGTGTGTGTCTTTTTGACCTGTTTCAGTCTTTTCTGTTCTCAGTTTTTTTGTTGTTTTTTTTTTCGTTTTTTTTTTTTAGGGGGGGGGGGGGGGGGGGGGCAAGGTGGGGTGTATTTAACCTGATGCGTGATATTAGAAAATAAAAACTTGATTGAAAATGTTGTGGAGGCCTTTTTTTATGGTTGCATTGTCATTCAGAATAAGTGAAACAAAGCCTTGAAAAGTTGAAAATGCCGTTCAGAATTGCGCATTTTGTTTGAAATTCCTGTTTCTTACTATACCTTCTTTTGCCTTCGCTTGTTTTTGGTGGTGGTGGTGGTGTGTGTGTGTGTGTGTGTGTGTGTGTGTGTGTGTGTGTGTGTGTGTGTGTGTTTTTTTTTTTTTTTTTTTTTTTTTTTTATGGCTGTTATTTTAAATTACTATGTAGTTGATCAACCTCCCTCCTAACTCCCTCTTCTACCCACCTCCCTGCTAATCTCCTCTCTTTCATCAGCTTTGCTGGCAATGTTTGAACATCCTGACTACACTTACCCCTGGCCATCAGTTTCACGAGGATGATTTTGTTGGAAGCTCATGCTGAGGTATGACGTAACTTCAGCCCTCTGCATGCATAGGGAGCCAGCTGGTCTGTATTTTCTGCCGCTTTTCACAAAGCATCAGTTGCAAGACTTCTGGTGACTTAACCTACGTCATCAGTGCAGGTCCATCATTTGTGCTGAGGTGCTGGCTGCAGACAGGCGATGTTAATGAGAGGCAGTGTATGTTGAAAACAACACAATAATGTTGCCTGTCTGCAGAGGATACTGCCATCAACACCGTATCAAACTGAACACAACATTATTTCACATCTGTTAAGTGATGCAGTTTAGGAAGGTCGGGGGTTGGGGGGTGGGTAGAGAAGGGGGGGTGGGGATGGGGTGGAGCTGGTGGCCTCTGCTTGCAGAAAGTGAAACGGCTAACTTCTTGGCACGTTCTTTGTGCTCAAGCATGACGGAAAATGTGTTTGTCGTTGTTACAAGGCTTTGGAAACACAAATATACTGTATTTTACCTCAAGCTGACTACATTAGGGGCTGATTTGCTGCCCACTCTAAGGCCACACCCTGACATCTACTGATGAGATATATGACAGCCCAGTCTGTAAACATTTTGCAGCTTATTACTAAAAGGGGCAGCCATCTCCCCTTCTCATTCGCCATGTGTGTGAATTGTTTTGTTTTAATCCACTGTTAGAGGAATTGTGTGGCAAATTGAAGTGAAGTATTTGGCCTGGTATAAAATGCTGAAGCAGAGCAGAACATTATTGTTCTTTTCTTTGGGTTTTTTTTTTTTCAGGGTTTTTTTTTTTTTTCATTTGTTGACCAGCTTTTTCTTTCCATTGTCAAAGAACTTGCAGAAGATTATAAAGCATTATATTTGTGTGTGTGTGTGTGTGTGTGTGTGTGTGTGTGTGTGTGTGTGTGTGTGTGTGTGTGTGTGTGTGTGAGTGAGTGAGTGTGTACGTGACTCTGTGTGTGTGTGTGTGTGTGTGTGTGTGTGTGTGTGTGTGTGTGTTTGTGAGTGTGTGTGTGCGTGTGTGTGTGTGTGTGTCCATGTTTGTGTGTGCACAGATCAACAGAAGGCAACCAGTTACCCTGCAGGGCTCAAGTCAGCATCTCAGGTAAGTCCTCATCATTGACTTCATGCTGACAGTTGCATGGGTGGGAGTAGTTACGGATTTCTGCATTGGCGTTTTGGTGATTCCCTCCCCGAAATGCATCATGTAATGACTGGCTGCAGGGTATTGAAAGTGTTTTTGATTTTCTTGACTGGGATGGCTTGCACAACCAGTTACCACTTCAGGATTGGCGGACAGAATCATTGATGGGGTGAAACAGTGGAATGCAGATGACACAAACTCCTGTGACATGAATATACAAATGAACAAGCATGTATGCATGCATGTGTGAGTGCGCACACACACACACACACACACATGCATGTATGCGCTCACACACACACACACGCAATCACGCACACACGCATGCACGCACACACGCACGCACAAATACTCGCGCTCTCTCGCTCTCTCTCTCTCTCTCTCTCTCTCTCAAATCTCTCTCTCTCTCTCTCTCTCTCTCTCTCTCTCTCTCACACACACACACACACACACACACACACACACACACACACACACATGTACCCCAGTCAGTACACTAACACACGCATCTATACACACATGTACTCTCGTGCATGCATGCACACACACGTGCATACACACAGACACACAGACACACACACACACACACACACACACACACACACACACACACACACACACACACACACACACACACACACACACACACATGAATGTTTATGTACACACATAGATGCGTATTCATCCATGTACACCCATGTATGCATACACACTCATATTCACACATTTTCATGCATGTGTACACACATGCATATAGCATATACAGTCCATGATGTACGGATGTAGCACATGCACATACACACATACTCTCATACATGCACGCATGTACACACACATAAATACATACACACACACACACACACACACACACACACACACACACACACACACACATACAAACATGCACACGCCTGCACACTCAGACATACATCCTATATGTGCATATGCACATATGTCAATCTGCCTTAATAGATAGATGAGTACACACACATTTACCTGCACAGACGCACACACACACACACACACACATGCCAGTTCCCCAAAGCTACAGCAGTTCTACTTAATTTGCCCCTAATCTTTCTGCACTCACAACACTATGGGATGGTGAAGAGTGAAATGATGTGTTTGAATTTTACACAGAGAGCGCTCAGTGTATTTGAGTGTGCTGCTGCTCAGGGGACAGAGCATTGAGTTCACAATCAGACGTCTCCAGTTTCATTGAAGTTTGTTCTTCACATGAGCTTCGCCTTCTTTCTGCCCCATCTTAGAAGTCCAGATGGTACAATGGAACCTGTTTATGACGACCCATGAAAATGTCATCAAAATTCAGTCTGTATAGAGAGTGTATTTTAAAGTTAGGTAGATCAAAATACTGGTAATAATGATAACATGCATTTATATAGTGCCTTGCCCAAACATGTAGGTACTTACAATCCACATTGTAGTGTATGTTGGCTGCCTACCTGGGAAGTACCAATTGAAGAGCTGCCTGCCGGCACTTCATTCAGTCATCAGTTTGCTTACTTCCTTCATTCTTTCAATTTCTCACACAGGATGCATGCTGTGTGTAACATGTTATCCATACCAGCGGGCCAAACTGGCCTTCTCTTCTGACAGTTGGAAATGGGATTTTACGTGTGTGCAAGATGTTACGGGTGTGTTCACACAAATCCTTAAACCACACATGTTACAAAACATTAAAGTGTTCAGATCTTGTCTTGTGACCGTCATGTCTGTGAGTACATGTGAAAACGGTTTTATTTCATGTTTATACCACCACTAATAAGGGTCAAAGATCATGTTGCATACGACAAAACAAAACAAAAATGGGGGGTGGGTGGCGGCTTCATTAGCCTTGCAAGATCATATTCACCAGGAAAAGAAAAATAACCCATATGACTGTTAGGATGATATCAGAAGGGATGAAGTGGAGGGGGAGGGGGGGGGGGGGGGGGCAAGGAATAAAGAAGTTGATTTATAAGAGACTTGTTTGCTTTCAAATGAAAAAAAAGTTATAAACTATTGAGAGGTTGGTCGACAGTCGGAATAGGAAGGGGCTGTTTATCAGAAGTCAGAAACAGTGTCAGAGGGCCAATAAAATTACAAGTCACAGAAGGTTTAGTTGCCATGAGGCGGGAGTGGTTGTACGGACGGTTGTTAACATAGCTTTCTTTTTTTTTTTTTTTTTTTTCGGGGGGGGTGGGGGTTTGCTTTTTAATAACACTTTTTTAAAAACTCGGGTGCAATACAATGCCATGCAGTGCTATGCTATGCAAACCATCCCGATACAAGCATTACATACACAAAAATATCACACAAAATAAATGTGATGCAAAATAAATATTAAATGATGCAAAAGAATGCACAGTAATACAGTGCGGTATCTAACTCATTCTATACTATTATCTCCCCTTATTTCCCCCAGAAACTGACCATTTTTCTATATATATGTTTTAAAAATCACTAAAAAAAAAAATAAATAAATAACACAGACGTGTGATTTTTTTCAAGTCTTGTTTATAAATGATTGAGAAACCATAAACGATATAGCAAAGTTATTTTTCTGTTAGTAATACAGTATGCATGACAAAGAAAATGAGATTTTGCATGTCATGTAAAAATAAGGGTGGTCCACACCCTATGAACAAAATTACATTAACTGGTTTTATGCCCTGAAATAATTCAGCTGTTTGCAACAATTCAAGGGCTTCAGTCACATTGTAACGGCGATTTGTAGTGGTTTTTTTTCACTACGCGCATGCTTGACGGAGTAGCAGACAACGCCTTGTTGCCACATCAAGCCAAACCAAGCTGGTGATGTGGTGTGCTAGTAAGCTTTCAGCTTGCAAAGCCTAAGTACCAGTATGCCTGCACTCTAATTAGTATGCAGGAGCTATCTGTAACAAGTAGTTTTGTACAAAAGGTTCACCCACTTCAGAGAAAAATTCCAAAGCTTTGGACTGCATATGCAGTCCTTAGTATACAAAGGTTGTAAACATAAGGAGCAGATATGCGGTCCTAAGTATAGCAAGAGTTAAACTGGATACTTACATTACCATACAACACAAAACACACAGCGCAGAGAAGTAATACACAGTACAACAAAATACAGTACAATACAGTGCCATATAGGGCAATACACTTACAGAAAGATTTTGGGTCCAGAGGGTCTACTGTATTGGTTGTGCTAGTTTTCCACCATAGTTCCTCCCAGTCTGGCTATGCTTGTCTGCTGTTTCAAATTAATGTTAGTTTTCCACTTTCCACTGTCTTTTAATGGCTATGCCTGTCTATTGCATCAGTGTAATGTTAGTTTTCCACTGTCTTCTGATGGTTTTGCCAGTCCATTGTATCAGAGTAGTGTAAGTTTTCCACTGTCTTTTGTCTTGCAATGGCTATGCCTGTCTATTGTATCAATGTTTTCTACACTTCTGTGTCTTGTGATGTCTATGCCTGTCTATTCTGTCAGTGTCATGTTAGTTTTCCACTGTCCTATGTTTTGTGATGGCTATACTTGTCTGTTGTATCAATCAAGTATCAGTTCAGTCTTGCAGTGGCAGTGCCAGTTCTTGCCATAGTGAGTACAAAAAGTGGAGTGCATAGAAATTAATGATCACAGAATCTGTCCTCTCTGCTGTATTGACCCACTGCTTTTCTGATTCTATGATCCACTTGTGGTGTTTCTTTCAGTTTCTTTGATTGTAAACGTTTATTTATCCCGAAAAGTGACTGTCAGAGTTTTTCTTTTTTTTTAATGTGTATTGTCTGTCTGTTTTTTTTCATTTTATTTGTTGATTATGATTGGTGTGGAATAGGGGATGGGAAGGAGTCTGCTATTTCTGTCTTATCCTTTGTATTCTGTACAATTTAAAGGTATGTAACACTTTTTCTAATTGTTTAGCTAGTATTCCATATCGTTTTACTTGTAAAACATTTGGGCTGGCAACATATCTTTGTTTTTGCCAGTAAACTTTTTGGAGCTCTTGACAAACAAAAGTGAGGAAAAACTCCTCCTGACTTTCAGGGCTGTACCACCTTTGGTGTGGCCATGGATTTTAAACTATTTAAATCTTAAAAAGTGTTTGAAATAACTCCACCAAACAAACATGGACAAACGAATCATAAGACAAAACATGACACATTTCGACCTCTTCGGTCTTCTTCAAGTAAGATAAACAATACTCAGGACAACGAAAATGAAGAACGAGTTGTCACTTATCTTGTCAAATTCGTGTAAGATGGGTGTTGAAATCGTTTAAGCTAAATGTCTGTATGGTATATATATATTTAAGAAGAGGAATTTGTATTTGAATGTGGAAGAAAAAATAACATGCACTTTTAGGAAGAGATGTTCTTTAAAACTTAGCTTTTGTGTGCAGATATCAGGATACCACTCATGTGGAAAGACACAGATCACTTCAAAAACAAAGGAGGTGAGTGTAATTATGATACGCAACCACACGTTTTGTAGAACAGAAAAAGAACATGTGCCCCACACTGTTTCATCATCTGAATACTGCCGCACTTGCCCTGCTGAACTGCAAGCGCCTCATTTTCATCAGACAGAACAAAATGGAGAAGAGAGAGAGCGAGACAAAATGGAAGTGAGTAGAAATATACCACTCCCATCCATTCTCCTCATCCTACCCTCCCCCCACCCGTCCCCTCCTGTCCACTTCCTCTAGCCCCCCCCTCCCCGCTGTACCCTTCCCTCACTTTCCTCCTGTCCATCCCCATGGGTCATACAGAGGCGTCAGCCCTTATGCTTTCACTGTATTATTTTCCACTCGGTTGAGTTTCGTGTGGGTTTGATTCAGTATATTGTTTTTTCTAGGTAAGAAACTCCAGTGAATGTCTGCTGTGTTGGAGCAGATGTTGTTTTTATATTGCTGTTGACTTGCACAGTTTACCAAAACCAGTGTATTGACAGAAACTCTAGAAACACACTTATCAAGCAGCCATTCATCTGCGTCATCGTGATCTGTAACCATGGAGATGGGGAGATGCTATTGACATCTCCTTCATTGTCGTTTATTCAGTGCAAGAACTGGACCAGGGCAACCATCCACAAGAAACCTTACTCGTGCTAAAAGTTTGTGTGGTTCCTGTACCTGTGCGTTCTGCCATTGAAAGCTGGCACAACACACAGTGAGCAGCCTGTGAGAGAGAGATCGAAATACCTCATAATGCATCACAATGCTTCGTACGGCTAGGAACTGCATGTACACACAGTGACATGCTCCGAAACTGCACTCTGAAGTGGTGAAAGAGGCTGGAACCTCTGATCCTGATTTTGATTTTGATGGGTGGTCATAATGGCGTTCTTTGTGTCGCCTCCTGCATCTTCATGCTGCTTCCCCCTCACATCCTCCTGCAAAGTTCCTCCCACTGTAATATACATGCCGGGAGTTAAATCGCTGCACAGTGTGTTTGCATGCAGCGCTCATCTTGGACTCTCCTCCAGTTTGATAGGGCTGTGCGAATTCCAAAGAAGCAGCAGTCCCACTTGTTACCTTGTGAGCTGCAGGAATCTTTCACTGTGCATGACAAGGTGCTGGTCTTTGACTGTACGGGCAGATAAATGAACTGAAGTATACCTTTGCATAGCCTATAGTTTTTTGTAGGATTTATTTTCTATCTTTGCATGTTCGTGTTTGCATAATAAAGGGGAGAAGTGGGATGGAGAGGGGGGGTCTACAAAATTTTGCCAGGAAACAACTCCTGTCAGGGCTGCCAGGAACAACTCCTGTCAGGGCTATCTCTGGCTGTGGCATGTCAGCTCCAGAACAGAATTTTAAACAATTATCATTGAGCATCTGGATTGGTTTATTTTTATTTTTTTTTTTTTTTTTTTTTTTTTTTTTTTTGCTGTCCCAACCTCTGCGCCACCTCAGAGGCAGTGCACCCACGCCGCTCATTCCGACACCCTGTCCACAGCCACGGCCCGGTCGGCCCTGCCGCAGCCCGGCACCGGCAATCCACAGGCAGCAGTCAATGTCAAGTCGTCAAGAGGCAACCCACCGGAGGAGACACTGCACTGCTGCCGAGTCACTTCAGTGGTGTTCAGTGGCGCCTGTTCTGATCTAACATACGCAGGACACCACCTACTAAGCCCCCTACTGACGACAATAATTGCTAGTCGCGGAGCCGGCGTGAGTGAGCTGTCCCTCCGGAAGGCGCCACCCACGTCCGTCCAACGACAGTCCCCATGGATTCGCCGATACCGGTGACCCCGACAGAACCAAACCAAGGCCACAGACGTGGAGAGGACATCGAAACTGAGGTCACCATGAGAGCAGGGCATGAAAGGGCCACAGAATTTGAGACCTTTTTTTTAAGCTGATCGATGAGAATGAGGATGATTATGATGATGCTATGGATTTCCATTTCGGTCTGAGACTACATGACAGGGCTGTACTCTACGCTTCCTTTCATAATATATCCCGGCGTCAACCAGGCCCGAGAGATACAGACACCTGCAGTGTTGGTCAGGAAATTTGAGCAACACTCTCAGAAACGCATCCATTAAGTGGATGAAACTCGACTGTGTGGTCCCAGTCTTCCCAACTGAGTCCGCAGCAAACTCAACTCTGGGTAGGAGCCGGTCGGGGGGCAGAAAAACCCACATGACTTCTGATGGGATTCGAACCCACGACCTCCCAGCCGGGAGTCCGCGACGCTAACCACTTCGCCACGGCGGCTGGGTACAATTTGTTTATTTTTCAGCCATGTAGTCTTCATTGCCATTTTTGCCTTTATGAGTCTAGCATACTGATTGCTTAACTCCTTCATTCTTTTTTTTTTTTTCATCTTGCGCTGCATTGGATGCACTGTGGACAGATCTGTCAGTGTTTGGCTGTGTCAAGAAATGGAAAACGTGTCTTTAGGTTCCACTCTGGGGAAAGCCTTTTGAAGATTTTGAGGCTCATCCAGTGATCTTTGGTCTCTTGTGATTATGTGCTGTGCAGAATTTAAAGGATCAACACAAATGACCACTACTTTTCAATGTTGAAGGGGTTTATGTGCCTGAAGTATATGTTTAAAGGGTATTTTGTGTGTATTGACATACAAAATGTGTGTCAGCTTTAGCCCTGCCTCTGTTGCTGTTGCCTTTTGTAAATGTACTAACTGAATGCAACGTGGTGACAGCCCTGATGTGGCCCTTTGTGGTCGGCTGGGCTATAAGCAGCATCATCTTATCTTATCCTAACTGAATGCTGCTGAGAGGACATGGTGATTGTCTTATGTAAACGACGTGTAGTCAGACCATCACTTAAGGTCTGGTGGAAGGGAAGTGGGAGGGGGGTGGGAGTCCACACCATGCAAGACTGGAACCACAGACTAGGGTTACATTCACTCACTCACTGTGTAAGTGCACAATCCACTGGGCCACCTGCCTACCAAGTGTGTGTCTGCATGGTAATGATTTTCTCCACTTGTTTGTCTGGCTGCGCCCCAGGCGAAAGTCGTGACGGCGGTATCCTGTCAGCAGTCACAATTACTAAAGGAAACACCAGATTGGCGAGGCGCTATTGATGAGACCTTTTGCAGCGCTGAAGGGAGAAGATCACACAGTTCCATGAGAAACACTTCCACCTGGGTTTTCCTTTTTGTGTGTGTGTGTGTGTGTTCAGAAGTTCACAGTTTCTGGGCAACTGTCGTTAAAAAAAGTTCCTCAAGTTTCTTAATGAGTGGCATGGAAAAAGTCATGCAGCTTGGAGGGCTCTTTTATCTTTAACAAATGACGAGATGGATGAGATGAATAATGAATGACAGGATGAAAGAGATAATGATAATGTCCATGGACATCTAGGATAGATAGTGGAGGAACGCAAAGATCAGGAATGGGAGTGAGGGGTGGGTTGGGGATCCAGTTTTTTTTTTTTTTTTTTCTTTTCTTTTCTTTTTACAGATCTACAGAAGCCAGAGAGTTGTTGTGAGGGGGGGGGGGGGGGGGGGGGTTAGGAGAGCTGCAGACCTTGTTCCTTCTCATTTAGTGAATGAATTATTACTCTCCCTAAAGGGTGGGGGAAAAGACGGGGCAAGAGAGCAACATGGGTAGGGGAAGGGAGTTAAAGTGCTTTCAGACTTCCTATTTTTCTCTCCTGATCGATCAGTTGTTGATGTGAATACCATGGGGACTGTTTCCATGACTCCAGATTACCGGCAGTACGCTGTGTTCTGCCTGCTGAAAGTGGGCACAGAGATCTACGACACCTCCATGATCGCCGACGTTGATCGCAGCATGACGGACATCACCTTTGAAGACGTTGTCTTGTTGTAAGTTCACATCTGTCTCTCTGTTACCTTTCTTTGTTGCACTGTGTGTGTGTGTGTGTGTGTGTGTGTGTGTGTGTGTGTGTGTGTGTGTGTGTGTGTGTGTGTGTGTGTGTGTGTGTTTGTGTGTGTGTGTGTGATTTCATGTTGTGACTACAGTCATGTTCCATGTCACAGAAAACTGGAGGATAGTATTCCTTACTCCAGAAGGTCACTGAAATTTCAGCTTATGTGTAAACATGTAGTGTTGTTGTTTTTCATTCCCGAGGTATAGATACACACAGCATCAATGCTCAAGAGGTAGGAGAACAAAAGTTTCCTTTGCCCGCTGTTTGCGGAGTGCCTCCTCATAATATGAACAAAAGGACACAAAATAGAATTACATTTCATTTATCTTCATGACTTCACAAAGGGTGTTTATTCGTCATGTACTTTGAGTTTTCTTTCTCCTCACTTTTGTTACAGTTTGAATGAAGAACAGATAACATTTCATCGTGTTCCCATACTTTTTTTTTTCCCACCAGTAGGTGTGGAAATCCTTTGCATTTGGAAACGAAACATATGATGCATGTATACATTTTAAAGATGTGGAATTTGGCTAAAAGATGGGAATGGTTGAATACTTGATGGTATGTATGTCCATTCATTGTGCACATGGTTCACATGTGCTCTGTTCATCACGCACATGCATACAACAACGAATGCTTATTCATTTGCACCTGTATGCACATATGCCTCTCTCACTCGCACACATGCACACACAGACACAGACATACACACACGCACAGATGCACATGCACACACACATACTGTCTTTTCTCACTCTCCCCTCCCTCTCTCTCTCTCTCTCTCTCTCTCTCTCTCACACAGAATAATATGCAAAGATACACACACATACACTCACTCAGTCACTCACTCACTCGCTCCATACATACATATACACACACACACACTCAATCAATACACAGACACACTCGCTCACTTACTTGCACACACACACTCTCTTCTCTCTCTCTCTCTCTCTCTCTCTCTCTCTCTCTCTCTCTCTCTCTCTCTCTCTCTCTCATAGGAAAGCACAGGAAAATGTGAACTCCTGCAGAACTCTCTTTCCTCCTGTTCTCAGTCATGACGTGGCCCACGACTTTGAGATGAAGGTGGAAGTGTACTGCCACAAGCTGCACGAGGAGCTGTGTGTGGCCAACACCCCGAAGAAGATCCGCAAGAAAATCAATGACATCTCTGGCTCCGTGGGCAGAAGTGTGGGCAAGCGCCTGTCAGGACTGGTGAGTCTGGTGGGCAGTGTGTGTGTGTAGTCAGGAAAGCCGGTGTCTTTTGGGGGGGAGCAATTTTTTTTTTTTTCATTTGTTTCCATTTCGTTTTGGAAAAAGAATATACTCTTTTTCTTGCAAAGAAGCATCATTGACAGCTATGCAGAGCTTCCAACCCTGTCCTTTTAGGGGGCAATTTTTTTTTTTTTTTTTTCCCTTTGTTTCCCTTTTAGTTGGGGAAAAATATACTCTTTTTCTTGCAAAGAAGCATGATTGACAGCTGTGCAGAGCTTCCAACTACCACAGGTTGTCTGCTGTTTATCTCTAAGTTTGGTGCAGGCTATGGAGCTATGCGTTTATCAAAAAAAGGTTATAGAAGTGGAATTTTTTTGCATTGTTTTCATGGCAGTGGGTCAGAACTTTGAGAAACGACCCACCATGGTATTTTCACATACCTGTACCTTTCCAATACCTGTGTGTTGCTGATCCAGAAACAAAAGCAACTGCGGCAAATTGATATTGGGCATTATTCTTAAACGGAACTTTCTGGTCATATTGCCACCCGGAAATACAACTGCCGTAAGTCTGAAAATCAAATTTTACAGGAGAAGAAAAAAAAAAAACTGATTATGATCCCCACAAGATATACTGCGGGCTAAGTTACAATACAAATATTTTGATTACAGCATGTTTATTGTTAGGATAATGTGATTGGGACTTAGCTATGTTATGTCCCTTGGCCCTCTTATAGTATACCACAAATCTCAAAAAACAAAATATTTGAGTTACGGCAGTTGTATTTCCAGGCGACTATATAATGCAAGAAAAACATCGAAATTTTAAACGCAGAGTTAGGGGAGGGGATTCTTTTGAAAGAATGTGTCAGGTCAGTTGTTTGAAAGTGTGTGTTTGGATGAAGTTTCTATCCTTCACTACTTTTTTGATGATGAGCAAGTTTCATGGACAGTGCAAATTTAGCCTTGGCCTTTTTCCCATGAAACTGACTGAATGATGATGTGAGTGGTGAGACATGGTAAAGGCGCTGGCCGCAAGGGACATGCTGTTTTAAGAATGTTCCTGCTACACCCAAATGAGTTCACAGAGCTAAGTGCGATTCAGGCAGCAATCCTGATTACCATTTTCTGATGGAATGCAACATTTCATCGTCAAGCAACCAACTATGCAGGAAGGCTCATTGCATGTTTGTGTGTGTGTTTGACTTTTTTGACACCATGGTTTCTTGGTTCTACAGAAATTGTTCCGAAAAGAACTGAAATTAGGAGCAGCCGCTGCTTAAACTGCTTAAGGAGGTTGGCAGGTCTGACTGTGGTACAAAGCATCCATGAACACTTGCAGCTTGAAAAAAACGAAAAGAGTAAAAGTGCCTATCTCAGTTTTGATTTCCCTTCTGTGTCCACGCAACTAGTAGCTCATGCCAGAGATACTGGCAAGTTCATGGAGAGTGGATTGATAGATGTGAGGGGTAGGGCCTTCTTGAGGGGGACTCTTACTGTCAGCTGCCTCTGTGTATAAGCAGTTATTTTTGTCAGTAGGGCGCTGAATAGGTAGCGTCCTATATATGCTGGATCAGAACAGGTACTATCAAACACCACTTAAGTGACTCAGCAGCAGTGCAGTGCAGTGGCTCCGCTGGTAAGTTACCTCATGGAATCTTAATAGTGATTGCTCCCTGCGAGTGCCAGCTCTCAGCTGCAAGAAGAGGAGCCTGGTAGTGTATGCATGTGAGGAAACATGCACGAGTCTTAAGAGTGTAGTGCTTCATAGAGGCCAATGAAGATAGGATAGTGAAAAAAAAAAGCAGAAGGAAACCCCTGTTCGAGCATTTTCATGAGCAACTGAGCACAGAAAATGAAAATGGTTAGAAAAATAAGAGTAGACAAACTTGGAGGTGGTACTGGACAGAGGAAGTAATCAGAGAAGAGACTTTTGATCATTTCATGAGAAGTTGATAGTCCCAGCTCTGTTTATTGTCTTCTCCATCACAGGGAAACAAACAAAGCAAGTGGAGGAAAAGTTACAAAATTATGCATGTTGTGTGCCTCAGAATGCAAAAAAAAAAAAAAAAAAAGAAGAATCATCTTAAAATGTTTACTGTAATAAATGAACAAACAGATCTCAAGACAAAACATTATGTGTTTTGACCTTTTAGGTCTTCTTCACGCAAGATAAACAAAATGAGTGTTGGTTATCTTGCCTGAAGAACACCAAAGAGGTCAAACGCATCACGTTTTGTCTTATGATTCATTTGCTCATATTCAGCACATTTATTACATAGAATTTTTAAGATTTCTTTAGATTTCTGCCAGCAGTTGCCTCACTTTGCAAAGAAAAAAAAAAAAAAAGAAAGAAATAAGTGTGATTTTCAATTGAAGCTTGGATAATGTATTGGGGAAGGAGTTTGCTAGCAGACTGTGTAGATTTCCCCAGTCCATGAGCTCAGTGCCACCACCGATCAGTACCAGGTTGTCAGGTGGCAAGCCACTGGAGGAGGCTGTGCTGTGGCTGAGTCACTTTGGTGATGTTCAGGGGTGCCTGTTTTGATCCGACAGAGACAGGACACCTGTTACCATCCTACTGATAACAATGATTGATTTTTACACATTTTGAGCCTCTCGCTGACAACAATAATGATGAATACAAATACAGAGCCTCTCACTGATAACAGTGATTGTGTGTACAATACGGAGCCTCTCACTGACAACAATGATTATCAATACAAATACGGAACCTTTCACTGACAACAGTGATGATTAATACAAATACGGAGCCTCTCACTGATAACAGTGATTATGTGTACAAACACGGAGCCTCTCACTGATAACAGTGATTATGTGTACAAAGACGGAGCCTCTCATTGATAACAATGATTATTAATACAAATACGGAGCCTCTCACTGATAACAATGATTATTAATACAAATATGGAACCTCTCACTGACAACAGTGATGATTAATACAAATACGGAACCTCTCACTGACAACAGTGATGATTAATACAAAAACGGAACCTCTCACTGACAACAGTGATGATTAATACAAATACGGAACCTCTCACTGACAACAGTGATGATTAATACACAAAAACGGAACCTCTCACTGACAACAGTGATGATTAATACAAATACGGAACCTCTCACTGACACAGTGATGATTAATTAATACAAATACGGAGCCTCGCACTGATAACAGTGATGATTAATACAAATACGGAGCCTCGCACTGATAACAGTGATGATTAATACAAATACGGAGCCTCGCACTGATAACAATGATTATGCGTACAAATGTGCAGCCTTTTGCCTGTGAGCACCCTCCCCCCCCCCCCCCCCTCCCCCATGGCCCCACAACCTCTATCCCTCTCTGTTTTAGTGGCCAGTTCATCCACTACATTGCAAGTTTGTTTTGCTGACTATAAATTGTGATAACATGTTGTGTTGCTGTCTCCACTCCTGTCATGCCCCACCCTCCCCAACCAGCCCTACCTGATATGTGTGTGTGTGTGTGTGTGTGTGTGTGTGTGTGTTTTTTTTTTGTTTCTTTCTCTTTGTGAGATGGCATGGCTGATCAGTGGCAAGGTGTGAATGTATGTGTGTTTCTGTCTGTGGGTAAACAGGTGGATTGGTGAGTCATCATTTAAAGTGTGTGCGTCTGTGTGCTTGCGTGCCATTGAACTTGTGAGTGATGAATGACAATAAATGATGTGTGTGTATGTTTTCACATGGTTGTGAGTATACGTATGTGAGTTCACTGTCTGTCTCTTTCTTTGTCTCTTTGTCTCTCTTCTCTCTCTCATTCTCTTTCTCTCTCTCTCTCTCTCTCTCTCTCTCTCTCTCTCTCTGTCTGTCTGTCTGTCTGTCTTCTTCTCCTTCTTTGCATTACTTATTACTCGCACATACATCACAGGCACAACAAGCCTTCTTAATGACATATACACATTATGGTATGTACTTTACCAAATGCACACTCAGGTACACACAAGCACTTACGATAAGCACACGTAATGTTATGCACATACCTTTATCACACACACACACACACACACACACATTCACACACACACACACACACACACACACACACACACACACACACACACACACACACACACACACACATGCACGCGCGCGCACACACACACACACACACACACACACACACACACACACACACACACACACACACACATACACACACACGCACATGTACTGAAATACCAAAACCAATTTTCTTTCTTTTATTCACCTAGTTATATACATGCTCTGGACAAAGAATAAGTCAAGTAAATGTAGCTCTCTGTCCATTCTGATTCACTGTCATTTCCATTTCAGAATGACGCTGATGTAATAGGCACCATGGTGTTGTAAGTACTTTAGTTTTTTTTTTTGTTTTTGTTTTTCTTATCAACAGTCTGAACTCATGATAGTTGTTTGAAAGTGATCAAGTAATGCATGCGCACTGAAATTATATCCCGCGTTTTCTTCCTGTCTTTTCTTTTCTAAACAGAAAGACAGTTAAGTAGAAAAAAAAATACTTTGTTTTTTATTCCATCACAAAAGAGAAACCATGTTTGTATGTCCATGTAGTCAATTAGTGATGTTCAATAGCATGCTATATGTGGAGGGCATGTGTGCAGCGCGTGAAAACCATGCACATGGTAATTTGTGTGTTTGCACAGTATGCTTGTAATCCTCTTGAATCACCTCTCGTTTATTTTGCAAAGTATGTAGAAAAAACCCAGGTAAGTCTTTTGTTCTCCAGTCTTTGCAGTTATAGTGTTTTCTCATTGATCTCTTAGAACAAAACTGCAGTACCACGTCATTGTGGATTCACATTTTTCCTATGCTGTTTCTGTTTGTTCACTTTTGTATTTCCATAAAGAGAGAGAATAAAGGAAGTGGGTAATGTTATCTCACTAAGTGATATTTTCTTTTCATTTTTGAATGACTTAGTGTATTCAGAAATCTAACCCTCAAAAGTTCTTGCCATCGAAGATATTGTGTTCTAAAGTATGTCTGTGAATGTGATGTACTCTGTAGTGCAAAACACTCGGACAAGCACGGAAAACTGCAAAGTACATAAAGACCTAAAAGATAATCTAATTCATGCTTATCTCTCAAAGTTGTATTGTTTCTTTTCATTTGCAGAACATGTCTTTGCTGTTTCCTAATATGTTCAAGTGCGCGCTGTAAAATTTGTAACATTCCATTTCCCTGACAAGGAATTAAAGGATTAGAGACTTTATGAATGAAGAGGACCTCACTTTTTATCGCTTTATGAATGAAGAGAACCTCGCTTTTATTCTCCTCATCCTGTTAACGGCTTTTTTTATACAAAAATTTGAATTCTCTGTGTGTGTGTGTGTGTGTGTGTGTGTGTATGTGTGTGTGTGTGTGTGTGTGTGTGTGTGTGTGTGTGTGTGTGTGTGTGTGTGTGCAGAGGACATCGTTTTTATCCTCTGTGCTCTGTAAGGGGGAAACTGGAGGCTTTGAACTTTGTGCATATAAAGGACATCATTTTAACCCTCCATACCACTGGTAGATAAAGAACGCATTAACTTTGTGTGTGTGTGCAGAGGACCTCGGTTCGAGCTGGTGGCCAAGGGAGTGTTGCAGTTACAGGACGTGGACGATTCTGTGAGGATCTTTGACTTCCAGTTAGAGAGAAACTCAGGTGAGCTCTGTGTATGATACTGTGGTGGCATGGTTCTTCGTGAAGGACTGCCTGTCTCTTGTCATAAACTTTGCCGTTACCTGACTGTTCTAGAGCAGTTGTTGTGTAAATTTAGGTTATTTTACTTTCCTGGTTAATGTTCCGCTTACAGTTTGCATATGACATGCAGACAGCTAACTCGTGCAAGGGTGTGCAGTCAGTTGTGTACATATGTTTGTGCATTCATTAAAACACAAACATACGTACATGCGTTCACACACACACACACACACACACACACACACACACACACACACACACACACACACGCATGCACACGCATACAGACTTGCAGTTGCATACAAACACATACGCATGCACACTTACATACAGACACTATGATACATCACTGCTATTTTGTACATGATAATCTATCACACATTAGAATTACATTCTCGCTTTTTCTGTGAACTTTAGGATTCCTTTTCTTAGCAAATTTGGGGCTAAGCAGTCAGATTGCTAGACTGATTAAAGTTTAAACAAATCTAACAGAAAAAAAAAACAACATACAAACTTTTACTATACACATACCATGATGTATACAAGGTTTCATTTAGATATTTTTGATTTGCAAGTGTTTTTCAATGTTCAGACTCCGCAACAAGCCCATTCTCATAGTGTGTGGTCTGCTTCACAGGAGGCTTCACATTTATCTTTTTGTTTCACAGCTCAGTGTGGTCTTTTGTTTCCCAGAGGGCAAGGAGCATGAACTGCCACTGTTTGGGAACTACTGCTGTCGACTGGCCGCGGTCCCTGACTGTCTGACCAAAGCTGTGGTGTCTGGCTACCTGAATGTTCAGGTAGGGTATGCTGTGTCACCTGTATAGGACCACCACCAAAAAAAAACTGGGTTTTGATGTAAAAGATGGTCTTATGTGGGAGGGAAATTTTGTCTAGAGACTAAGAGAGAAAATGTTCTGAAAATAGGTCTGTAAAAGAGAGGGGATTTTGATTTGAATACTCTTGTTCGCAGTAATCTCGTAGTGTCTGCTTCATGTTTAAAGAAAAGTCAGACATAGGCCAAAATTTTGGCTATGGGTATGCTAATGTGGCTGTGTCTGTTAAGAATGGACAGCAGTTTTGAATCAATTGAACTACATTGTGGACTTAAGCCCAAAACTCCCTGATTGAGATACCCAACATTCTGTTCATCTGTCAGTCATGCTTCCTGTCAAACTGCGATGCATTACATGGATTACACAAACACTGTAAATGCTAAACACTGTACATTGCTGTATCTGCATAATGGTCGGGAGCCACTGACCATACTTTACGAGTCATTCCAGAATGATTAGTGGAGAGCAGAGAACCAGTCAGACAGGGGAGATCACCAAGGCCTCAGTCCTAAGGACTGAAGGTTGAAATAAATTGGGTTGACATTAAGATGCTTTGTTTGCCCTGTGAAATTGCAGGTTTGGGGGGGGGGGGGGGGTTGCCTTTTAAATCACCAGTACTTGTCTTTTCAGACTTCACATACATAAAACAGATTTTTGTTCGACGAACATCCAAGGATATGTATAAGCCAGAACAATCCACTTTTGTTCACAAATCTCCAACACCATAGATTCATAGTACTAGCAGATGCTTCACATACCAAAGTTGGTGCTTGTTCTGCATGATTGAAAAATAGGGGAAAAAATTTAAACACTAAAGCCCAGAAATCATTTCACACCTAAGATTGTTACTTATACCTTTTTGGTTTAAATGAACGCCACCATACTGATGCATATGGCTCTGGGACTCATTTGGTCGAATCAACCCATGTAAAAGTATCAACAAATGAGCCAAAATCTGCCACAGGAATCAAACTGCTAATAAAAAAAAAAACATAAAACCTGTGTGGCTGCTACTTTGTGATGAAATGCAAGGTCAAAAAACCAGAATATGTAAAAGATTGAATAAAAGTGTACATCATGGACTTTATGGCAACGTAAACAAAACTGAGAATGCATAGATCTTTAGACTGTACATTCAGATTTTGTCAAAATCCAGCCAAGTTCAGTAGGAAGAGGATGAAAGAGTAGAAGAAAGATTTCTGAAGACAATCACAATTTTGCTGCATTCTTGATCAGTTTAATTCTTTTTATTTTTCTGCAGGTCAAGGCAAAACCATGGAATAATTGATGAGATTTCTATCTTGATCCACCATCATGTCAAGGACAAAGCAAAGTGCAAATGGAAGTCCTATCGAGTCGGACGTGTTGTACTTGTAGGTGTGCTACATGTAAATTTAAAATGCTACTCTTAAAATGGCAAATTGCTACATTTTGTGCCGAAAAGTTGGTTGCTCTGTGTTGCTGTTGTCGAAGACTGTTGGCCAAATACAAAAAAAATGAGCGATTGCCATTGCATGCAAACGGAAATGGGTTACGCCAAATATAAAAAGAGCAAACATGTTATGGTTGAATTCAACGTGAATTTTTGCATTGATTCTCACGAACTGTCAGAAACAACTGAGAAAAAAAAAAATTAAAGGATCCTATTCTTATCATAACGAATCTGTTCACATTAGCTTTAAAACTGATGATCAGTCTTTATCAGAGCCACTTTCTCATTCGTTTATCACTCAGGCATTGTGCTGGGTAATGTTTCTAAACAGAGACATTATTGCCAGCAAGATGTCAGAGTTTGTTTGGTGGGAAAATGTTACTTCTATTGCTGATGTTTGGATGTTCGTAGTACATGAACAGATACTGAATATAGTATGTTTCATGGGTGTTTGTTGTTGTTTTGTTTGTAGGATGACAGTGACCAAACAAAGTGGCAGCACTACTGGTGTGTGTTGAAAAACTTACAGTTGGCCTGCTGGTCATCACCGGCTGATGCTGAAACAACTGACCCGTTGCTGTCAATCCCTGTCACAAAGGTAGTCAGCTGTCTTTCTTGCTGTCACCTAACATGAACTTCCCTTTCTATTTCTTGTGTTACTGCTCTTTGTGCAGATACTCTGTACAGTTTTAGACTGGATCCTGATTGTAATCTCTGAGCAGTGAAAAAAAAAGTGCATGCAAGAATGCACAGGGTCTCTTTCCTTGAGACTGGAGGTCCTCTGCTTTCCTTGGTTATCAGCAAGTTGGCAGGTATTTTGAAGAATTTTGCTATTGCTAAATAATAAATTATCTCCCCTGCATTGAACCAGAGCAAGATTTGTCTATGGCTTGGAATTCATGGAACTGTGTAATATTCTGTTTCTCAGTGTGTGTGTGTGTGTGTGTGTGTGTGTGTGTGCATTTACCCACCCTACTGTGAGGAGTAATGTACCAAGTGTGTATTTAAGTATTAGTGATGTATGGGCACCAGATGCTTGGCGTAATAGCCAGTATGACAAATTGAGAACGGGGTTCTAAACTCAGATTTCCTGTCTCAGACCACAGGCATTTATATCTCTCTGGCCTCAATGATACTGAGACCTGCCGGTCGCCCCTCTCCCCGACATACACTGCTTCCCACACCACCACCACCCACCCCCCCCCCCCCCCCTTCCATCTTATCCAACCATGACCCTGTCAAGACAGGAGAGAGGATCCAAACACCACCTTTGTATGTATTTTTATAGTCCAGTGCGATACATCTTCGCCATAACAAACCCAGTGAACAAACAACAAAATGAAATAACGTCAATTTGCCTGCTTGGACAGAGCACTCAGATCAGTGATGCCGACCCCGGCTCCTGCAAGCGCGCCCACACATTCCTGATCAAGACGGTGTCCCTGGAGGGAGTGTCTCAACACACGCTGGCCGCCGATTCCAAGGAAGAGGTCAGCAAGTGGTGGGATGGCTTCCAGCAACACTTATTGGACCAAGGTCAGTGTTCTTTGTTTTGTTTTTGTTTGTGTTTTTTTTTTTCTAAGTTTCAAACAAAGTGACTGTAGGGTAAAAATGAAACAAAATTCAGAAAGAAATGGGATTTATTACTGCCAAGGACACAGACAGACAGATTGTGCAGGTGTTTTGTCCTGTAATCTGTTTGTCTGTGTCCTTGGTGGTAACTAACCCCATTTCTTTCTACCTTTTTTTTTTTAGGTGTGTGCGGTTGGTTGGGAGACTAAGTATATAAGAGGTAGAGTGTGTGTTTAGTATTTGTATGACTATGGGGACGTGCCTTTTTACAGGCATACATGTGTTTCATGTTATTGGCAAAATCTTAAAAACATGTAAGTCAAACCAGTGAAAATTAGATATGTGTATGTATGTGTGTATATGTGTGTGTGTGTACATATGTGTGTGTGTGTGTGTGTTAACATAGCTGCCAATTCACCCCAAATCTGGGGGGATTTTCTGAAAACGTAAATTTAGGAAACATGAGAATGTTGTCTGTTTTTTCCCCATTTTGGCGCCTGAATATGTGTGTTCCTATCCTGTGGCCTTCGGTGTGTGTTACCTGTGCTGAAGCCTTCACTGAGTCTGTGCTGTTGCAGCCCTGTGGAAGCATGCCTGTGACTGCATCATGACCATCAAGCCACCGACCAAAAACAAGGTGTCTGTCCTGAGGAAGATCTCCCTCTACGAAGACACGCCTTTTTCAGGTAGTGCTGTTCGTCGTGCACAGTTGTCCACGCTTGCCTTGATGCATGCACACAGACATGGACACACACACACACGAGTGTGTGTTCACACACAGGCATGCACACGCACTCTCACAGGTGTGCACACACACACATGCACACATGCGCACACGCATACACACACACTCACATATGCACACACACACACACACACTCAAGCACACACACACACACACACACACACACACACACACACACACACACACACACACACACACACACACACAAGCACAAGCACATATATACACACTTCACTGTTAGCATCATCATCGTCATCATCTCACAAATAAGTACACACACACACACACACACACACACACACACACACACACACACACACATAATTACAAGGAGACACAATGGAATGAAATGTAAACCTACAACAAATGTCATTGTGAATATGTGGTGAAAAATTTATCTCACATACACAGATCTGCTCACTCACTTTCTCTCTCTCTCTCTCTCTCTCTCTCTCTCTCTCTCTCTCTCTCTCTCCTTTTTTTTTACACCTTTTTTTTTTTTACAGATTTTTTAATATCTATCCCAGCAGTGATGCCGAAGGCTCTTTCAGTAAAACAAATTAGTTCTCCATCATCTGTATGGTCTGTGCTAATGATTTCCTCTTGCCTGTCACTTTTTTTAGCATTTTTTTTTTTTACTTTCATTTTTTAATCTGTGTTTTTTTGCCGCCATTTTATTGAAACTGGGAGTGATGACAGAAATGGAAATCTCCTACACTGCATCAGTGTTAAATCTTTAGTGATGAAGAGTGTGCTTTTTTTTTCTTGTTTGTTTCTTATTCAGGTGTGGTTGTAGCAAACCATTTGCCGTTTAATATCCCATCACTGAAATGTTGTATCGTAAACCATTTGCCATCTAATATTTCATCACTGAACTGTCAAGCATATCATAGAGAGAAAAAAAAAAAAAATTTTTTTGTTTCAGAGCCAGACGCCGTGGGGGACAACGACGTCCTGAATGACGCCAAAATGGATGACGACCAGCTGACCCAGATGTTGACCGCTCTCATGGCGGAGGACATCCAGGTGGGCAGTGCCCCTGGTCACAGTGGAAGCAGTTATTGACATTGTCTGCTGCCAGAAGACATTCAGACTGTGAAGAGAGAGCGCCATGTCACCAAAATGGTAGCACATGACCAAAAAAAAAAAAAAAAAAAAACACACGATAAAAAATCATGGCATAAGCTTTTATTTCAAAACCCAAACATGATTGAACAAAAAAAAAAAAAAAAAAATCATGGCAAAAGCTTTTAAAAGAATCCTGTGGAGAGAGTGGAAGACACGACGACCAAACTGGTAGCACATTGACCAAAAAAAAAAACTGGCATTATTTCAAAAACCACTTGATAAAACAGTCATGGCATAAGTCTTTCAGATATTCAAACTGTGGCGAGAGAGCCATGTCATCAGGTTGGTAGCACATTGACCAGAAAACTGGCATGACTGAAAAACACCACGGAATAAAACAATCATGGTATAGGTATGGCTGCTTCATAAAACCTAGCTACATGGCAGAGGTACTTCATAAGACCTAGCAGCATAACATTTCTGTATCAAATTACCGAACAATGGCAGAGCCACTCAATGAAACTTACTAACACAGCGTAGGCACTTCATAAAACCCAGCAACATGGCAAAGCCTCTTCATAAGACTTGGCAATGTTGCAGAGTCCATTTCATAAAATCTTGCGGAACTTTTCAGGAAAAAAGACCGAAAAGAAAAAAAAAAAACTGACGACAAAACAAAGCCACTTCATATACCCTGCGAACACTGGAGTTGTCACCTCAGGGGTCATGAACTCTTCGAGTCATCGTGATTCCAGCTCCCGACAATCGTTCAGATGCCGCCAGTGACTTTGGTCTTGCTTAAAGAATAGCTATGTGCATTTGTTGTGTTTATACTCATTTACAGTTTGGTTTGGATGATTGCAAATGTGACGAGAGAAAAACTTTCTGGAGACACACTCGTTCATATCTCTACCAGAATCATTAGCAATGTTTCTTTGATGCTATTTAGTGTAATCTATCGGGGAACTGCGCAAAAGGAGACACACTGGCATTAGTGCCCGACAAGTCTTGATGTTGACTACTTGTGCGTTTGTTAATCTGCAGGCTTTCTTGTGATGCAGTTGGTATGGCTAGGAGATGCAACAGTTTTTGCAGGAGAGCATTTGTGAGAAATGTTGTTGATGTGTGTGGCTACCCAGTGTAGTTGGATGTCGTGTTGAAGCATTGGTTTTGTCTGTATTCTCATTGTGACATGGCTGCACACACAGATATTGGAGCGCATGTCAATACCTTGACGTGCGACAATGTCTGTTTTTGTGCATTGAAGAATAATTGACATGTCGATGGAGACCGCCCAGTGCAGCCTTCAGGTTTACTTTCTGAAGGAGTCCTTGAGTTGCTGGACCATATGGTAAAGCATGTTAAACATTTTTTCTCTGTGCAAATTCGCAGTTTCAAGGAACAGAATCTGTATTTTCATCGACCAGAATCAAGGCGATAAACCGAACAGAAACTGAGTGTTCCCTGAACAGGATCAGAAGTCATTGGTCTGTATCCTTCAACTGTTCAGGCATCATCTGTTATGTTGTAGACTCAGAGCCCAAGATTAGTCGACTGCTCAGCTCAGGCATGGAGCCAGAAGAGCGACATCCTCCAGGCTGTGGGCTGTCTGGTGTGTGCTGACTACTGCTTAGATCTGATCTGATGACTCATTATTTGTGATAGCGTTTCAAGTGAATAAGGATATAATACAGAAATTATACCACTGTTGATTTTCAATTAATAGAGAGCATGATTATTTAGTTCTTTTAATACTCTTTGAAAGAATAGACAGTAGCACAATGCCATCGTAAGGAATTACCACAGCATGTTTAAAATGAAGAATTTTTTTTTATGTACTTGTTGCAGATCGCAGCAAGATATTATTCATAGAAAGGAAAATCTTGCTCAAGTAAAATCAGAATAAAGAAATGCGATCATCATCAGATCATTAAGTTGAATTAAATTTCCCTTCTGATGTATTCATGGCACAACATATAAATCTTGTACTGACTGGTGTGTGTTTGAATCCCCAGTGTGTTTGCATGCATGTGGGGAAAAGACAAACTAACAAAACGGCAACAGGTTGATTTTGAACTTGCATATTTTGATAAAGAGGACAAGGTTACTTTTAGCTAGAGCCAAACTGCAAATTTTACATGTTTCAAAGTAAAGCACCTTATGCTGAATCAAAATATAAAACTACATACCCAGTACCTCTGACTAAAATGGTAAAAGGAGATGAGCTGTGTCCATTCTTACTTAGATTTATCGTGTATTCAAATGGTGTTAAGTCATTCATGCAACACTAAATTTTTCCTTTAGCATGAAATCATAGAAACCAGTTTAATTATAAGTAGGTATTGGCACTCATTGAGAATGCATATATTGTGGTGTGTGCATATTCTGTATCAACATGGATAAAGCTAAGTATGCACTATCCTCGCGCTGTATTTGGGGTGGGAGTAAAATGTACATCAGTTATCCTGCGTTAGTGTGCATCACCTTCATCTGTACTCTTGTGTGCATCAGCCAGGCAAACGAGAGATAACAATAACATCCAGCAGAGGAGAAGCAAATCCTTCGTGTGCCAGTCCCTGTTTCTTTTGTTATCAGCTGCTGGTTGTGTGTTCTTCACCATCCTATCATTGTTGCACCTGGAGACTTATAACCTTAACCACATTTAGCTACAGAATGATCATCCTGAGAGATTATTAATCACAACAGTAAGATCTTTTCAGAGATTCATCCAACTTTTTTTTTTTTTTTTTTTTGAAGTACCTTGCAGGTTGACGGAATGAAACACTCCCCTGCTAAAGAGCTACACCTGTGTCAGTGCATGATGTTATGGAATTATATGATCAAAGACATTGACATGCATCAAACAGCTGTCTCAGCAAACTGTACTGACAGCATAAAGGTTGAACTGGACTGAAGAAAAAGGGCTTTGTCCACTCTAAGACAAGACTCGTCTCAGGACATCCTCTGTGCACAAAGAGGATAGATTCCTCCCTCATCCAGAGGCAGATCTTGCGTCTGTCAGGTGAGGTGTGTATAGCTCAAGAGATGCCAAGCAGGTTGAGCCCGGTGTCTTTGAATTCTGAAGATCAGACCTGACTTTTTGAATCCACTGGAGGCAGTGGTTTCTGTGGCCAGCATGTTGATATGTTCACAATGTCTGTGTGCTGTTGCCCACTGTTACTAAGGAGGGTATGTTGATCCATGGATGTTCTATTAACTGTGGCAAGCGCAGTTCTTGCCATTTCACTAATGTAACCATTGTCGCATTCACAGATAAATGTCATGATGGCTTCAACTGAACTGATGTATGATGACTTGAAAAAAGAAAGCAAATTAAGAGTACCAGGAACGCAGTTGATGTTTGTATATGTACATTGATTACAAGTTATGCTTGCATGTCATTTTTCTTAATTGTGTAAAATAACATGGCATGTTGTATGTTGTGCTCTACACACAGTATTTGTATTTGAAACGAACTAGAAGAACGCCAAACAAAACGAACAGAATGTAGGCTGGTTTCTGGTTCTGACTCTGTAGGGAAAAAAACAAGGCGCCAGTTTAACTTTCAGAGTCTGATGGGATTGTTTGTTTTGTTGTCGGCGTTATCTTCAGACCTGGGTCGGTTGGATTAGTTCTTACTCTTTGTGAGGATAGTTCTGCTGCTTTCCTAGCTTGTTTTGGCCTGTGAGAATATGGTGATGAACTTGTCAGCAGAACGGAGGAATCCTAGGCAGCTCTAGACGGAGATCAAATGTGTCTGTGCAGATTATTTAGGTTTTCCAGTTAAATTGGGATTGCTGTTTTCCACTGTGTAATTTTTTTTTATCATGACTGCTGTGGTTTTTTTTCTGTTGGTTTTTGTGGGTAAATTTTTAGTACAAGTATCTATCTTCAAAAGCACATGTAAGTAAAAACAGCCGAAATGCTCGACAGAGTTTGATTTTTAAATTTCAGAAATATATGGTGTACAGGAAGATGTACTGAGAAATTATTAATCAGAACAGTATCAGCAAAGTCGTTCCAGTGGACTGTACATATTATTGCAGCCTGTTCACTGACAACATTGAACATAATGGTTAAAGAAGACAGCCCAGATACATTTTGCTCGCCTATTGTATAAATGCTCTATTGAATCTCAAAATTGTGTATACATCTCTTGTTCCAGGATCTTTATTGATTGTGAATTTCTTAACCATTGCAGTTAGTAGGATTTATTTATCACAATGCATAACCACTGAAAAAAAAAAAAGTCTGAATATAATTATGTTGTACTGAATATGATAACGTTGTGCTGTAGTTTGAATATGATGCCAGATGTTTAGCCACTTTCGAGATCATTTACGTATCACATTGGAGTATGGCAGAAAACTCAGAATGAGATGGGCTCAGACATTTTTTTTTTTTTTTATATGTCATTATTCTTTTTCCCTTTTTAAGAGAAGATTGAAGGAAGCTATGGAGACTTCTGGTCAGCATTTCTGAGAGTGGTAGTAACTAACAATAGAAGGGGGAAAAAAAAAAAACAACAAAGAAATGCTGTAAATTGATGAAAGTCACACACACACACACACACACACACACACACACACACACACACACACACACACACACACAACACACACACACACACACACACACACACACACACACACACACACACACAAACTCACACAAACACACACACACACACACACACACACACTCACAAATATGAGCACTTTTGTTGTGCCAAGCCCTCAGTTTCTGTGTTTTTCAAACACTGTCCTTAGGGGAATTTCGCCTTGTTCTAATTTACTCCAGCCAGTAAGGTTAGAGTCATAGAACATCCAGAAATCAGCCCTGCCAGTGGCTTCTATACAAATGCACAAGATTCAGAGAACGCTATTTTTGGTAAAAATTTTTTGACTTCTGTTTCAAGTGACAGCATGTGTGTTAATGTGTTTGTAATTTGACATTGATGTAACAGGGTGGATCTCTGCTCAGATGGTTTTGTGTGACGTAAGCTGCATGTAACTGAACTTCAGGGTCACATTTGAGATTACTGGCAGGAAGTTTTTGGATCATGTATGGATCTTGCAGTTGTTTTTAGTTCTCTCTCTCTCTCTCTCCTCTCTCTCTCTCTCTCTCTCTCGCTCTCTGTATGTCTTTGGTTTCTCTTTCATTATTTCTGTGAAGTTTTATAAACAAGAGACCAATTTTCATTGCTTTTGTTTAGATAATATTTGATGTAAGTGAGTATAGCACAATAACAGCACACATGTGACCATTTGTGTGTTTATTAGAACTCACATAGTTTTGAGGGAGGGGGGTTGTCGATAAAGTTTTCACTTTCAAAACCTTTAATGATATGTAAGGAGCGTGATTGAATATGAGATGTGAAAGAGAAGACAAACGTTTGTGTCGGAGAGGTCATTATATATAATCAAAGGCTTTGAGGAAAGGGGACTTGTCTGGGAGATTGAGACTAGTCTGCCTAACGAAAACTGTACTAGCTGCGTGTGCATGCAAAATAGATCTGAATCAGATGTTAGCTGTTCTTGATAGTGGAACTGCAGGTATTTTAAAAGAGTATGTTAAGGTTTTAAAAGCATGCTATGTTTGTCTTTTCTTGTTTTTTGCTGTGTTTTTTTTTTTTTTTGTTTGTTTGTTTTCTTTTGTTTTTTTGCATGTGTTATTTGAAAAGCCAGAGTAAAAAAAAAATCGCTGGCAATAATAATCCTGTTACACATTGAATGCTGCTGAATGTTCTTGCGTAACAGGATACAAACAAAAGAATCGTTCACTTTTGCTTTTGATTAAGTGTGAAGGAAGTCATTTATGTTGTTGCTATTTTCGTTTTTTTTTTTTTTTTGTTGTTGTTTTGAAACTGAATGAAAAAGGTATTTTTTTTAAGTAGAAAGGGAGTAAAATGTACATCAGCACATAAAAAAAAAAAAGAAACACACACACACACACACACACACACACACACATGCTCATGCACACACATTCTTCTGAGAAAAAAAGAAAGAAAAAAAGACTGACTGTCAGAATATTTGCAGTTTCGTTATTTTTTCTCTCTCCTAGATGTTAGTGGTATAATTCAGGACCACACTTTGTTCAGAGACGTGTACACTGACATGTAAGAATGTGTATTGAATTTGAAAAAGTTGAAAAGGAGAATGAGCAGAGAAGTCATAGAAATATTTAAAGAAACAGAGTCAGTTCAGTTTGTCATGGAACTGCCATTTCAATAATTTGCGTTAGATGCAAAGTGATGAGATTTCTTTTGTTTGTAGTGTTATGTGATTTTTCTGTTGTTTTGTTTCTGTTTGTTTGTTTTTTTTTTTGTCGTTACTTTTTATTTCAAGAAACTGATTTTGTATTTGAACACACAGCATAGTCTGAGTGTAGTAGGTCTGCTTTACAAACAGTTAATCTTACTTGATAAACGTTTGTCACTGTGGTGCTTGCTTGCTCACTTGAACCACAATTACCAGATTAATTGATATTAAGATAAAAAAAAAAATTGATGAAGGCTGGTTTCTGTGTGTGTGTCTGTATATGTGTTTGTGTGTGTGAGTGTGTGAATGAGTTTCAGGGAGCATGCATGTGTATCCTCACACATGTGCGTACGTGTGTGTGTGTGTGTGTGTGTGTGTGTGTGTGTGTGTGTGTGTGTAAGAATGTTTGTCAATAGAGTTTTTTTTAACAGTAAAAGATTTGTCAAATACTGCCAAAGTGATGGAATGTTATCATAGTGTTGTCCAGTTTGCTTTCAACCACTTGTTTTTTTCTCAGCTACTTCATCCTTCAGATCGGCACATTTTCTAACCAGGTGGTGGGAGGGTGTGACATGTCAGTATTTTGGGGAAATTGCTTGTGTTAATAATGTGCAAAATATTGTTGTCTGAATGATCATTATCATCACTTTTAAAAACAACAAACTTCATGTTAATAAATGGCTTGTGCAAGCATGTTATAACATATCTGTTTGTGTCTGTCACTTTTTGTGTGGTTGTGGCATTCTGTGTGTTTGTGTGTGTGTATGTGTGCGTGTGTGTGTGTGTGTGTGTGTGTGTGCGCGCGTTAATATATTTGTGTGAGTGTGGGTATATGTGTGAATGCTAGCATGCATTATGAATATCCTTTGTGTGGTTTCGCTTTACTGAAAATGCCATCACTTGTATGATTCTGGTATTGTATTGCAAGGTTCCTACCAAAGACAGAAAATTCTTGATAAACACCATACTGATAACTGTTCCTTAGTCATACCATTCATGATTGAGTCATAACATTTCTGCACGAGGTGTTAGCAGCAAACAATTTTTTGGTCACACTAAAAGGCAATGTGCATATAAGGGGACACCTGGTAAAACCGTTCTCCTAATCTCTCTCTCTCTCTCTCTCTCTCTCTCTCTCTCTCTTGACAAATAAAGTTATAAGGCAGGTGGACAATCTGCCTATTC
>JADBJO010001015.1:190000-192500 GCA_016801955.1 Conus betulinus
GGAAGTTTCTCGGAAACGAGAAAAAAGTTTCCGTTTTCCTTGATCCCTCAGCTACCAGAGTGATCGACCAATGAAACAGCGCGTTTCGGGTGTCGTGCTGCTTTCACTGCAGCCAATCAGATCACAGTTTCTCCAAAGGCTATCAAAGCCTCCAGACCATTCAGTTTTAGTTCTGTGAGGGTTGTAGGCTGCTGCGGGACCGGAATGTCGTCTGCATCCTATGGCCAGCATTGCAGAAGAGAACTACAGGCGCCCTGGTCATCAAGTTAGTATTTCAAATCGGAAGGAAATAGCATACAGTGTTCGTGTTCACGTAAATTCTTTTTTTTTCTTTTTTTTTTTAAGGGGAGGAGTAGGTGCAGATGGAGTAAACCTACTCTGGTTCGTTGCATCCCCCATCTCACCTCCTGGTTTTACATCGTCTTATCCCATTTCTTTTCCAAATAATAAATTAAATGTTTTCTTAGTACAGCGCACTTGGACAAACGCACTGACAGTGATTCTCATTATTCGCAGTTTTAAAATTACGAGAAAGATGAATTGTGATGGGGATAAGCACTGGAATTATGAGCATGTGTTTAAAAATAGATGAATAAGGGTGGGAGAGGCCAGCCTGCCAGGATTTTCGATGATTAAGGACAACATTTTTTCATTTTTAACGTCTAAGTTTATGTTAAGAGGCCATCATTGTGTTTAAACGTTAGACTGAGTGACGGGTATGCCGTCAAAAAAAAAAGAAAAGAAAGAAAAGAAAAAAAAAAAAAAAGAAAAAGGAGAAGAAGAAGAAGAAGAAAGTGAAGAAGAAGAAGAAGAAGAAGAAGAAAGAAGAAGAAGAGGAGGAGGAGGAGAGAGGAGAGAGAGAGAGAGAGAGAGAGAGAGAGAGAGAGAGAGAGAGAGAGAGAGAGAGAGAGAGAGAGAGAGCGAAAAAGAAATCAGTACCTCAGTATTCGTCTTGAGTACTTAACCTTCCGAGTGTTTTCTCGTTCCAATCTCTCTTTCCCTCCATTGACTACTCGTTTGTGATAGGTCAAGAGAGCAACAAAGAAAACTAAGCGAACCCTGAGGTGCAATCTTTCACACACACACACACACACACACACGAGCGCGCACGAAAGAAGAAAATAATTTATAAATAAACTATCATTTTAAAAAGTAAATTTGCGCCCCCCCCCCCCCCCCCCCCCCCCAACACACGCGTGTGCGCGCACACACACACACACGCACACACACATGCGCGCGCGCGCGCACGAGCGCAAGATAACCCGTCATAGTATTTGTATGCTTGTGTTAAAGGATCTTCAGGGACACACTTTGTCACAGTTGTAATGACCGTTTTCAGTTGGGTTTTTTTTTTTTTTTTTTTTTTTCATTTCGGGTGCAGTTTCGGTGGAAAATTGACAGTCCTTACTCATGTGATGTCAAGGGGGATATTTATGTTCATCGCAAATCGATCCAAGCACACGAAATCCTTGTGCACTCAAGGCTACCCTGTCGTGGGCGTTGAAAAACGATAAGTACATTTGAAGGAAACTTAAAAAAGAAAAATTACTGTGTCGCCAAACGAAAGAAACAAAACAGTTGACGAGACAAACACGGCGGGTTTCGACCTCTTTGATCTTCTTCAGGCACGACAAATAACAATCAAGACAATGAAAACGAAGCACGAACAGACAGTCGTTTATTCCTCAAAATGTGGCCGCATCCATTTTGCGCCGAATTTGAATATGCTAATGACTGTTCGCGCTTGCATTTCATTGTCTTGAATGTTACTTGTATCGCCTGAAGAAGACCAAAGAGTTCGAGACGCATCGTGTTTGTCTTGTCATTTGTTTGTTTATTTCGTTTAGCGGCACTGTTATATTTCTTTTGTTTCAATTTCTGCCTGCAGTTACGTCACTTTGAAACTTAAATTTGAAGGATTAGCTCCGCCAGGCAAGGCCGACTTTAAACATTGATAGTAAGTTCCAGATTTGTAATTGAATGAAGTAATTAACAAACCGGCTGGGGGCCAAATCTTTCATACAGAGAGGCATTCAACACATAGAGAATAAAGATTAAACAATTGAGTAGTTTCAATTCGGCATGGTGCATCTATTTGCAGATCAAGCTTTCGCAGAAACACGTTGCAATTTTGACAAAAATTAAAAGTTATTTCAGTTTCATTCGTACACGAATAAATTGGGACATAATTGAAATCTATGTTGGATATACGACGATCCCTTTGTGTTCGGCTCGACAATAATTTTTTGAAGAATTACAAATCATACAACGTGTATTGTAGACAGAGTTAATTAAAGCTTGATGTCACATTCCTGGAGTTTTGCATTCATTTAGTTTTAGACACAGTTGTAGCTTGGCAAAACAGTACTTGAATTATGTGCGCCTGGCACACTTTTTTTTTTTTTTTTTTTTTTTTTTTAATACACAGATTTATTCTTGCAGTATGACCAGAAACAGGAGAGATTCGGAATCGGATTCGAATCTCTCCTGAGAGAGAGAG
>JADBJO010001015.1:195000-220000 GCA_016801955.1 Conus betulinus
ACACACACACACACACACACACACACACACACACACACACACACACAAACATTCATAATCATCCTACGAGATGTTCAACAGGTGAAGGTCAGATCAGAGGGATGGGGGAGGACGTTATGTCGCCAAGGGGGAAAAATGAAATCAGTTGACATTAAGGTAAGCAGGTAGAAGAGAAGAAGAAGAAGAAGAAAAGGAACGGCAAGCGGGTAGGAAAGAAGTCGAGAGTCTGGGGAATGTTTACAACTAATACAAGGTCGGGGAAAGAGGAAATGCCAAAAAGATTAACAACAACAACAAAAAAAAAAAAAAAAAAAAAAACAAGAAGAAAAAGAAGAAAGAAAGAAGAAAGAAAGAAAAAAAAAAGTAAGAAATTAGTCGAAAAAGTAAGAAATCCGAGGAAAATGGGGGTAATTTAAGGAAAAGGAAGCAAATGTGAGGGAACAGTCAGGAAAGGTAAGGAAAAGGTAGGAATTGCAGGAGAAATTGAAGTTATGTAGGAAACAGATGGAAAATAAAGGAAAAGGCTTGGATTTGCAATGAAAAAGGTAGGAAATATAGGGAAAAAGGAAAGAAATGTACCAAAAGGCAGCAAATGTAGGGAAAAAGGGTATGAAATGTAGGGAAAGGTAGGAAATATTGGGAAAAAAGTATGAAATGTACCAAAAGGCAGCAAATGTTGGGAAAAGGCAAAGATGTAGGAAAAAGGTATGAAACGTAGGGAAAGGCAGGAAATGTTGGGAAAAGGAAAGAAATGTGTACCAAAAGGCAACAAATGCAGGAAAAACGTATGAAATGTAGGGAAAAAGTAGGAAATATGGTTAAAGTGTGGGAAAAGTAGTCAATGGTGGGAAAAAGGTAGAAAAGTAGGAAAACGAGTTTGTTTGTAACAGTGGAATAGTGTTTGTAGGAAGTTTTTTTCAAAAAAAAAAAAAAAGAAAAAGAAAAAGGGAAAGTAGGACATGAAGCCAAAAGGCAGGAAACTGGTAGACAACGAAGCGGTAGCAAATGTAGAAAGAAGGTACGAATAGTAGAAAATGTAGAGCAAATATAGGAAGCGTAGAAGAAGACAATCAAAGGCTGTGAACGAAGGCGAAGGAAGTGAAAATAAATTAGGAAATTTTCAGCAAAGGAAGAAAAGCATTCTTGGGGAATTTTTTTTGTCCACCCCAATGTAGACTAGTATTGCATGGTCAAGCTTACACATAAACAAGTCGGATTGTTATTCAGTTGTTTATTTGATTTATTGACAACATCATTCCATACACAACACCCTTATTACGTTACCACCAAATTATACAATCATTTCTCTTTTTCATCACGATTAAAAAGAAAATAAGTTAATTTTATTTCTTTACATATACAGCACACTGATTACATAACCACATCATATAATCGTTTCTCCTTTTATTGTGATTAAAATAATATCATTTAATATCACTTACTTACCAGTTTATGTGTGGGTGGTGTATTTTTTTCTCACCTTTTTTTTTTTTTTTTTTTTTTTTTTTTTTTTTGTAACCTTTCTGTCTTTCTTTTTCTTTTCGTTTTCTTTTCTTGTCTTTTCCGTTTCTTTTCTTTTTTTCATTTTCTCTTAAGCTCTCTCATCTTACGCGCCACCTCAGTGGCATTGCCGCCATGCCGTTCACATCGGCTACCCGTGAACAGCCGCACCCTGGCTTGTCCCGTCGCAGCACCAGCACCGGCAGTCTACAGATAGCAGTCAGTGTCAAGCTGTGCGAGACAACCCACCGGAGGAGACTCTGCACTGCCACTGGATCACTGCGGCGATATTCTGTGGTGCCTGTTTTGATCCAGCATATAAGCAGGACACCACCTATTACGCCCCTTACTGACGACAGTAATTGCGTAGTCGCGGAGCCAGCGTGGCTTGTGAGGGAGCGTCCCTATCTGGAGTGTGTCATTACCTCTGTTCAACGACTCTTCATCGACAGTACCGACACCAAGAGCAAAAAATCTCAGCAGACTGTCGATCGAAAATTACGTCACCATGAGAGCAGGGGGCATGAAGAGCCACTTAAGACTTACAGTGCTGATCGATGAGGATGAGGGAACTGGTGCATGGGGTTCCACTCTGGTCTTAAAAACTACATAACAGAGCTGAACGTTAAGCTCACTTATATGATAAATCCCAGCGTTCATCAGGCTCGAGGGATACAGAGACCTGCAAGACCGTCATCTGAAATGCTAACCGCAGCGGCATCACGGCTGAGAGTTTTTTTTTTTTTTTTTTTTTTTTAAATAATTTGTTTATCTTGTTTTGTTTGAGTGTTGAGTGTTTGGCTGGTAGCTTTTTTTTTTCCTTCCCCTTGTTTCGTTTGTTTCAATCTTTTTAGCGAGGCAGATTTATTGCAACCATATCCCAACCATACCGGACTCGCTCACCAAAATGTGATGAAAATAAATGAAATAAATAAATAAATTAATAAATCAGTAAACGAAAAATTAATCGATAAATACATGAATAATCGGGTCCTGAAACGGCAACAATCAACACAAACAATTGTCTACATTATTTACACAGTAATACGACAGGTACACAGTTCATATCGTTCCAGTCAATGAGAAACGGGCGTGCTCAGGGCGCTAGCCTCTGCCCATAATTTCCATCCCTAGTCTCCACAATAATGAGTGGGCAGAAAAAAAAAAAAATGAAGGTTGTATAAAACAAGACAAACATGGGCCATAACACATGTGGGAAATTGACTTGTATAAAAACAAGACATACAGCGGGCCATAACAACATGTGGGGAAATGGACTCCACAGAATGGCCAGCTGTGACTGTCCGCTCTGGACAGCGTGATATAATGTCCGCTCTGGTACAGCCTAAGCTGTATAAATTGAATCAAAACAACATGAAGAAGAATATGTTATGATGATCTAGAACAGAAAAAAAAAAAATGGAAGGGCGACACAGGCAGGAAAACGAGGACAATAGTGAATGAAAAAAAAAGGGGGGGAAAAAACCTACAAAAGAAAAAGTCGAAAAAAAAAATGATATAATAGAATAAAGTACAAACAGAAATTATATGGATACGTGCTTTCTGTCGTTGTTGCTTATCCATCTGTGTGTCTTTGCTGTCGTCTACTTTTTTTCTTTTAGTGGAAAGTACAAAAGAGGTTTCAAAGGACAAAAAAAAACTTCCTTTTTTTTTTTTTTTTTTTAAAATGTATGTACGTATAAATGCATGTACGCGTGCAAGTATGTAATGAAGTCTTCTGCATGCTTGTGATCTCAAAAGGGTAGACAACCTCCAACACGGAGAAAACTCACTATCATATTATAAGTCCTGGTCAGTTGATGTAAAAAAATTTCACTATCATATCATCATTTCTGTCAGATACCGATATATCATATCATCATTTCTGGTCAGATACCGGTATTATCATTCCTGGTCAGATACCGATATTTCGGAACCATCATTTCTGGTCAGATACCGGTATATCATATCATCATTTCTGGTCAAATACCGGATTATCTATTCCTGTCAGATACCGATATTTCGGAACCTGATTGTTTCTCCACTGTGATCGTGAAAAGCGATAATTTAATTTTCTTGCCTTTCCGATTTTAAGAAAAATGCTATTCCAGAAAAAGGCTGGTGTGCAATACTGTAGTATGTTTGCTGATTTTCAAAAAACTCAACTAAAGGTGCCACCTAAGAAGCAAAAGAAAATTCGAGAAAGAGCAAAACAAGCTTCATATTCTTGTGAAAAGTAGATTATATAAAACGATAACCTCTTAAAGACACAAGTGCTGAGAGCTAGTTCTTGGAATGAATCCACAAGGACTAAATTGTGTGTGTGTGTGTGTGTGTGTGTGTGTGTGTGTAAAGAGAGTGGCAGAAAAGAGAAAATTATTTGCACAGAAGGCGGAGGAGTTATTTGCCCCGGGCATCTCTATGGAGGGAGCGGTTCACGAAAATGGGGGAAAATATCATATGAATCGGCGGAACTGCATATTCTAATTACTGTACATTAATGGGGAAAAAAAATGTCTGCAACGTAAAGAGGGAGAAATATCACATGAATCAGTTGAATTACATACTCTGGTTACAATACAACAATACAATGTTAGGAAAAGAGGGGGAAGTATTACATGAATCGGTTGTTTACATTTGTTAAATACTGCACAACATTTTTTTCAAAAATATGCTGGGAGAAATGGTGCGGGGAAGGGGGACGAGGGGATAATATTTGAATTGGGTGAATCACCTAACCAAGTTATTGTGTAATAGTAAAAACGTATGCTACAAAACGAGGGGGATATCACATGAATCAGTTAAATTGCGTATTTCAGGAACTGTACAACAATTGAAATGTCTATTACGAATAGCATTTTGGAATCAAATCAAATCAGCCTCGTGGTCAAATATCTTGTAAGCAGCGGTCAGGCGTATTCTTTGATCTTCCATTTCTTAGAAAGGAATATGATACGCATTTACAACACACAGGCACCAAAAAACTGCTTGAACAAGAGAGCAAACTCTATTACTGTTTTTATCATGCGCATACAAGAGTTACGCCCCATACCAGCGTTGCGTATGACATTTCGCACTCGCTGCGAATGAAAACCAAGCCCAAATGTTAATGTTGTAGTTTGTGGAATGGGCAATGAACCAAAAACAGGGGGGGGGGGGGGGGGGGGGGGGGGGGGGGGGGGGGGGGGGCGACCAGGGTCGAGTATCTCGGTTGTAGCGTTTATCTTCATACCTTCGGGAAAAAAAAAAAAAAAAACAAAAACTGCACGCTGTGGCCTATTCACTGGACCACCGCCCAGCATCTTCCTCAACTCCTCCTGTCCTTGTGAACTGCTTCGCTACCTTCCGAAATGTTAGACGTCAGAAACAGGTTTACTACAACATTTCGCAATACGCCTCGGTTTAAAAGGAGAGAAAAGCTTCGTGATGTTTGTCGGGGCACAGATGTGACGGAGTCAGAAGCCAGGCCTACTGCTGGCATGTGTTCAAGACTGTGTCAACGGTGAGAGCTGAGAATTAGTGTAATATCAAACAGACCTCATTACTTAAAAGAATTGATAAAATTTCGCATTATTATTATTATTATTATTTGTTTGGTTGGTTGTTTTTTTTTGTTTGTTTGTTTGTTTGTTTTGTTTTGTTTTGTTGTTGTAAGACGTCTGCCACCAGAAGGAAGACGGCGTATAGCGTGGAGCGTGGCCTGTGTCCTGATTGCGTACACTGTGTGAAAACCGGACAAAAGAGACATGCTTTGGACTTGTGTCAAGAATTCCTGTTTCCAGCTGAAGCCGAGCATACCTTGTATTTTGACGGGTTCCTTTTCAACATGTTTTATACATGATTGAGAATGTACAACACACGCCATCCATGCCGAGCCAGGTTGAACTAAACTTCTTCTTCTTTTTTTTTTTTTTTTTTTTTTTTTTTTTTCCGGTACCGGAGCTGCGGCGGGACTGACTGGGCTGTGGTTGTGGACGGGGTATCGGAATGAGCGGCGTGGGTGCACTGCCACTGAGGTGGCACAGAGGTTGGAACAGAAAAAAAAAATTGTGGGAGGGGCAGGATGTTTCCTTGTTTGTTCTGTGTGCTCTGTGCTATCATATCTGCTTGGCGATTTGGTGTCGTAAGCAGCATTCATTGGAGTTATGGGCATGTATGTATTAACTTTTCATCATGGGAGCAAGGGTTACCCTACTTGTTTGTTATTTTCTTTTAATTTACATCTAATTATACATTGTCCACCCGTACCCTGGATTGATCGGACTTAGCCATTATAACTCTTTGTTTTATAAAGTGATGTAGTGAGAGAAACGAGTAACACCGGCGAGTACGCCGTTCGACTGAGTTTCACACGGGCGTTTTTTGTTGTTGTTGTTGTTGTTGTTGTTTTTTGTTTTGTTTTGTTTTTGTTTCTGTTTTCCATTTCTCTAGATTAGAACTAGACCTCAAGTGGTGATCTGAGTGAGGATGCGATTGTGTCTCACTCGGTTATTAAAAGTTACGGGAGGACATGACCTCATTACTTGATCAGGGTCAGGAGACAGACATTGTATGCCTGGACTTCAAGAAGGCGTTTGGCACTGTACCACAGGAACAGTTTCTTTAACAGGCTGCGTATGTTAGATGTGTTGATTTACTCGGATGGATAAGGAATTTCCAAAGGATTAGGTTACAGCATTCCAGAGCCGGGCTAGGAAAATCAAGTAAATCCAGTATACTGTGGAGTTTCTCAGGGCAGCATTCTTGACCTGTTTTGTTCACGAGTGAACGAGTGATTTATTTACGAGTGATTTAACAGCTACACTGATTAGCACAGGCAAAATATTTGCTGATGACAAAAATGTATAATAAAGCATCAAACAGTACTCCTATAAGTTACAAGATTGGTGAAACACCTGAAACTCATAGTTTAATGTATCTATATGTGGTGTTTTGCTTGTCGGTAAGATGGTAATCAGGGATATGAATATGCTATGAAACTGAATGATAACGTTCACAAAATGACTGCTTCTGTTGAGGAAAAGGATCGGGGGCGTGACAGTTGACTGGACGCGGTCTTTTAGTCATCGCACCCTTAGAACTCATGAAAATGAAATCAGAAGCTTTGGGGGCCATGCATAAGTGGATTCAGCACATCCAGGAGCACATGTGCTGAAGGCAATGGCAGCTGTTGAAAGCTTCACAAATTCCTTCACTGTGGAAGACAGGGACAAGCTGTTGATGCTTTCTTCGGGAGCAGCAGTCTCAAAAGAAATCAAAAGTGATGTCTTGCGAGTCGAAGAAGCAGGAAGGGCTCAGAAAAAGACTTTGCTAACAGAAAGGATAGAAACTGGAACTCGTTTCTTCGAGCCTATCAAGCAGCTTGGACTGAAGACAATGGCTGACATGACAAAGAAGGTCACTCTGAAATCGGCAAGAGACAGACTTGCTGAGTTCAAACAGCAAGGAAATATTGCAATGCAGCTACTGGTAAAATCTCAGGAAGGTCGTCTTCGGATGGTCTTGAAAGAACTGATGAGTTATCAGCTGATTCCTGTCCCCTACAGCTTAGGGACAGCCGATAATTTCATGTCAAAGATTGACAAGAGTGCTGGCCTTCACTGGCTTACCAAGGATGTTGACGATCCGATAGCCCCCCCCCCCCCCCCCCCCCCCTTCCCCGATGATGCTATCCTGACAGTCCTTGATGGAAATGCAACTTTCCATGCCATGCAGCAAGTGCCATCTGATTTCAAGCAAATCTGCAGCAATGTTCTTGACATGGCTTCAAAAGCTTCTGAGTTCATTTTCAGTACAGACATGTACAAGGAAGAATCAGTGAAATCCATGGAACGGCGAGGAAGGTGTGGGTGTGGGGAAAAGATCCTTCTGCAAGGAGATGCCACCAAGAGGCCAGCTGGAGCAAAGACTCCTTATCAGAAAAGCTCAAGGACAGGAATGTCATTCTCATTTTGTGAGAGTACTGCTTACAAACTGACATCAGATGGCAACAAAACAATGAAAGACACAGTGGAAAATCTGAACTCAGATCAAGAGGAGACCGATTCCAAGGTAGTCTTGTATTGCCAGTATGGTCTGGAGAAGGTATGGATACATCAGGGTGAAAAGCCCTGATCCTGACATCTTCTTCATCTTACTGCACTAGGCTCAGCAACTCAGTGGAGCGACCATTCTTTTTGACACAGGAAAGGGCAACAGAAAACATCTCCTGAATGTTACACAGCTTGCTGGTGAAAGAACACAAGAACACTGCTCTGCGCTCTTGGGTCTGCATGCATTTACTGGATGTGACAGCTGTAGCGCCTTTAAAAGCAGAGGGAAGTGAGAGCCATGAAAATTCTCCAGCAAGAACAAAGGTTTCGGCGTGTTCTGGCAAAACTGGGTGAGGACTGGCAGGTCAGTGAGGAGCTCATACAGGGACTGGAGTCATTCACATGCTGTCTCTATGAAAACCACGTTTTGCCAAAGTTGACGAGCTCAGACATTACCTGCTGAAAGAAAAATGTGAAGGTGACATCCTGAGTGCATCACACAACATTGACCTTGGCACAATGCCACCATGTCGCAAGAGCCTTGAGCGGCACATTAAGAGGTGCAATTTCCAAGTTGGCATCTGGAAGCTCTCTCATCAGGCCATGCCAGAGATTCCCCTACCTACGAATGGCCACGAATGGGTGATGAAGGAAGGAGAACTGAACCCTTGTGGACAGAGGAGGAGAAAGAGCTGATCATCCCCCAGCCAGTTATTGACAGTCTTCCGGATGACTTGCCAGACCGAGATGATGGTGATGATGATGATGATGATGATGATGACACAGTGTCTACTGCAGAATAGACTGGATGTGATAGCTTTGGCTATGATGATTCAGATGATGATTGAAAAGCAGAGAATCCTAGACAAAAAGTTTGCTTGCACAGCGATCAGACTTAGTTTTTGTGAGAACAGAAAATGAATCGGAGGAGAGGTATTTGTTGTAGCTTTTGTCAGTGTTCCAGAATTTCAACTGATCCTGTCTTTTTGGGGTAAGGCGTGATTAACTTGCAATTTTCAATGTAACTGATTGGTTTGAAACCTTCAACCTTCATCTTAAGTATCCTAATGCATTTTTTGTTTGTTTGTTCGTGAAAATATTTCCATAGTATGGGACTTTTTTTTTTCTTTTTTAAAGATGACAACATCTTTTAATTCTGAGAATGATCTATGTTTTACAGAGTGCCATTGAAACCATTTTTTTGTGTGTGGAAATTAAGTATATTAGTGTTTCCAGGATGAATACTCGCTGTATTTCACAAATCAAGTAATGATTTGTGGGTTTCAGTTAGGACTGACGCATTTAGGACTGTGGGCGATATTCCAGTTTTGGGGGGTAGGGGTGATCATTTTGCAGTTGTGACATATCTAATTAGTCTAGAACTTTCAAACTTCGTAAAAATTATTCTAATGTATCGTAGTTTATGAAAATGTGTTCCAAGTGACGAATTTTTAAATAGGTTTTTAAGTGCGAGAGGTGAAATCGTCTTTTAGTCATGAAAATAACAGTGTGCGAAGAAGATGCATTACTGAAGCCAAAATATAGCCTTACTATTATTTGTATTGCTCTTTTTATGATACCTGCTAATTGTTTTTAATAAACAAGGACGCAAAAAATAGTTTTTCTAAGTTTTAATGCCACTTGATTACTTATTGAAAATGCTATTGCCGAAAAGAGGTTTAGGGGGGTACCCTTGTGACAAGGGCAATAACTCTAAGACCATCCCAAATTTTTTTCTGTGAACATGCATAAATGGATTCAGCACATCCAGGAGCATATTTTGTTTTACACTTCCGTTTTTGTTACCTTCTTTTGAGCCCTTTTTGTTTTAGCTTTTTGTTCTTAGCTTTGTTTTGTTCCATTTCCTTTTTGTTGGGCGTTGTCAACAGCCCCTTTTATGTACAAAAAGCTGTAGACCAAATTAAAAGAAAGAAAATCTTCACTGGGTTTGACTCGTTTATATTTTTGGGTGAACCTAGTCCAACATTCTCCCGAACCCGATCTCCCCTTGTGCGTTTCCTTACTGTAGGAACAAGGAGAGGTTTACATTAGTCTAGCGGTTGGTTCGGCGGTTAGGGAAAATTAGATCCATCACACACACACACACACACACACACACACACACACACACACACACACACACATCGGATTTTTTTTTTTTTTTTTTTTTTAATTGTAAAATCTTAGATCAGAGGAAAGTATTAATCTCCCTTCCTCCCTCCTTTCCTCCCTCGCACGCGCGCGCTCACACACACACACACACACACACACACACACACGTTTGATTGACGTTCGACCCAGTCCTGTTTGGAGGTGAGCCGCCTCCACGTTCTCAGCTTCACTATGTAGTCCGCCCTGATTCATGGTATACGTAACATTGTGCCACGACACAACGGGCAGTGAAGCTTGTACGATATCAACACACACACACACACACACACACACACACACACACACACACACACACACACACACATCGAAAGGCTATTCCAAGCAAATCACTTTTTTTTTTTTTTTTTAAATTTTTACCTCGGTCAAACGGCAGAATAAGGGATGTAACAAAAACTTAATGAATCACCAACGACTGATTACGTCCCTTCAGGTACTTCAGTTTGTTGACTGCAATGGTTCCAGGTAAAAATATGCCGTAGAATTCTGATGACAAATAGTCTTTTGAAAAGTATGCAAATGAGTAATAGCGACAGCTGTAAATTCTGTAATACAGAGAAAGATTCAATTAATCACTTCTGTAATACAGAGAAGAGATCAATTAATCACTTCTGTAATACAGAGAAAGATTCAATTAATCACTGCCTGTAAGAAATTGAGTTTACTCGTACTTTCTTCTCAAACTTAACTGTGAAAGGTTGTCCCTAAGTGTGAAGATTATATTATTTAGTACTGGTGACGAAAAAAAAAACAACTAATAAGATGCTACATTTGATCGTTTTAGTGGGAAAGTCTTTCATTTATAAATGTGGAATTAACAAATTAAAACGTAACCTAAACATGTTTTTGAAGGAGCTGGACTACACATATAAAATGGAGAATTGTATGTTCATGATAGACATGAATTATGCAAACTACCAAACAAAATTGTCACCATATACTAAATGTGTGTGTGTGTGCGCGCGCTATATATATATATATATATATATATATATATATATGTATATGTATATTACGTACCGTATATCCTCTTTCATTTCTATTTAATGGTGTCCGCGACCTTTGGAAGCTCATTAACAACGTGATACTGAAATATTTCTGTATAATCTACTTCCTCGAATGCCATGATATGCTGAATTCGAGATAAGAAGGTAACAAGATGTTTTTAAAACCTTGTGTGATGTTTGTGCACATTGTTGATAACGTCAGTCATTGAATTTTTTTTTCGTTATGTGTGCCCATAAAAAAAAGATAGGAGCAGGAGAGGTTGGAAGGGGGGGGAGAAGGGGAGTCATCGCATGAGTGGCACGGAATCGATCATGATCACCTATCAGGGGAACATCAAAAACATATCCGGAGGTTTTTAGTTTGCTTGAATTTTTTCCCCGTATCGAGGAAGCCAACCACGCCTGAGAATTGATGAGGACAATCGTGCGATTCTCATTACTCGGTTCTCGCCATCGTGCGCAATCAAGCTTGATCACACACACACACACACACACACACACACACACAGAGGTGCATGTGTCCACCTTCCCTCTTCCACACCGTCCACTCAGACCCTCTCCCTCCCCACCCCCTTCCGCTTCCCTTGTTGATCTAGTGTATGACGAGGTGAGGGTGAAGAGGGTGGAGGCGGTAGTCAGCTTAAGAAAGTGGGAGAAAAAAAAACAAAAAACATTATCGTCGTAATGAAGGCTAGGGGAAATTTTGGCGAGGTCGAAATGTGTGGGTGAGGTGGGGTTGGGTTGGGTTACTGCTGTACATAAATCTGATTGGCACAAAAACAGGACTCTCTCTCTCTCTCTCTCTCTGGGTGACTGATGTAAGCGCTAAATATACTCAGCAAAACAAGCGATATTGAACCGCCTTCTTGGAAAGTCGAAAGACTTCGTTCTGGTTCTAGTTCTTGAAATCGGTCAGACGACCCGAAATCGAAAGTAGCAAAGTGGCCAGGTTGATGAGGCTGCTTCCTAGAACGAGCTTCAGTTAGCTTGCTCCCCAGTTCCGAGAAGACGACCCGAAAGCGAAAGTAGCAAAGCGGACAGCTGATTGGGCCTCTGCTTCCTAGAATGAGCTTCGATCATCTTCTTCCCCAGTTCCGAGGAGAACCAACTTTTGGCTGCCGCTCCCGTTGACCGACATCGTGCGACTTGGCAACGTGCCGCGTAATACACGCGCTGACTCGCTGTTCAGAAATAGGGCTGAGTGAAATTCATGTGACAATGTTTGTTTATCTTGAACTCGCCTCCCTCCATCCACCACCGTTATCCACCTCCCTACCTCCCATCCCGCAAGGTACACACACACACGCGCGCGCGCTGCACACACACACACACACGGGGCACACAACACACACACACACACACACTTCCCCTCCTTTGCTTTTTTTTTTTTTTTAACTTCAGTATATCGTTGAAGGCAAATAGGGTTGCACCCCCCCCCCCCCCCTCCTCTCTCTCTCTCTCTCTGGTGTGTGCGTGTGTTTGACATAACTGATACGTACATGTTTTGGAGTGTGTGTGCTCTCTCTCTCTCTCTCTCTCCTCTCTCGTCTCTCTCTCTCTCTCTCTCTGTGTGTGTGTGTGTGAAGCCACTGAAGGGGATTTTTTTTTTTCCCGGCTGTAATGTATTGCAATACTTGCAAGCGATTGTCTCTGTGTGACCTGAGGTATAAATTATTCCTGACTAATGAGCTAATCGTTATTTTCAGATCTCGCTGATGCACTCTGTAACATTCCCACAGCATTGCTATACAGATTAATCCCGCTTTCTGCCTCTGACACAAAGCGAAAACAACCCCCCCCCCCCCCCCCCCCCCCCCCACACACACACACACACACACACACATTCGAAAAAAGAATAAATGAGAAGTATAAAAAACTAGTACGTGATACAAATATGTAATTCATCAGTCTGTTTTTGAGTGCTTTTTTTTTCACGTACAGGTATACTCATAATAAAATGTTCTTAATGATCATGGTCATTCTCCATCATCACTACATTTATTTAGTGCATGAACTATTAGTCATGCACTGTGTGTGTGTGTGTGTGTGTGTGTGTGTGTGTGTGTGTGTGTGTGTGTAAGTGCGCATATGTATTTGTGTGTGTGTGTGTGTGTGTGTGTGTGTGTGTGTGTGTGGTGTGCGTGCGAGCGTGCGTGCGCGCGCATGTGTGTGTATGTGTTTGCCTATATTAGTACGGTACTTATTTCCACTTTACCTGGGCGTTTTTTTTTTTAACCACTTGCAGAGCCAACAAATTAAACTTTGAACTTGAAAAGACCGCGGCAGTTCTATTCCTCGATCGCAAGGGTAGAAGTTAACAAATTTTTTGTTGGCTATTTAAAACGAAAAAAAAAAAAAAAGCGAAACTAAAACAAAAATCAACGGAGAGAGAGAGTAGGAAAACAAAAGAACACAGCCATGCAAAAGAACAGCGCCCGTCTCACGTCTCCTTATCCCCTCCCCCACCTGTTCCTTTCTACGACCTATCGTCTAGACGCATACGTCCCCATACTAAAAAAAAAAAAAAAACCAAAAACACCCCTACATTTTTCCCTCCTCACACACACACACGCACACACACACACACACACACACACACACACACACTGCTTATTTCACCCACTTATTGAGAAAAACAAATGAAAATAAAGTATGTCCACACTAATTGATGGTTTCTTCAGTAGATCACGCGTGATCGATCCGAAAATATTGTACGCATGATGAGCATCGTAAGCATCCCAGGGATTCACATTCAGCTCTACCTTGTACCGTCTCTCACGTGCAGTCAGATGAGCCCCCAAAACCTCATTTTGCGACAGAATTCGAGCAGAGCTTGAGAAGAAAAAAAATTCTTTAAAATCTTATGCGTCCCTCACTTGATTAGGTTTCAAAATCACGCGGTCGGGCTCGCTAGTCCGTATACACTTCAAATGATTTTCATGAAACTGCACGAGTAAGAGGTTACCTCGGCCGTAGGCCGTGAAGCCCACCCAAGTTTGATGACGTCATCCTTCCATTACACGTCATTGCAACGTTTAGTTTTTGACGACACCCAGCTCTGTGTACCAGTTCCCGTTTTGATGAAACCTCTCCCGATGAACACTCAGTAGCGAATGGTTAATGTGATACAGCAAACAGGACATTGCTCTCCGTGAAACCCGCTAATGTTTGCTATGAAGTCTGTCCACGCAGATAACATTATGGCGAAGCCCCATCCTGTCAGCAAGCCGACATCAGTTACCCGGATGCTGATAAATCTAAACAGAAAAAAAAAAAAAAAAAAAAAAAATGTCTGACGAAGGCAGTTTACTCTGATCACTGTCGTCGGTCCTAAAGCCCACCACGGCCGTTGAGTTCAACAACGATGAACGTTGCACGAGCTGTTGCATCTTCTGACATACGTGGGCAAGTGCTTGTGTTGTCGTAAAGCCTTACCGGTCGACTCAGCCGTGTTGTCTATCTGCAGTCTACCATGTCGCTTCTTCCCCGGCGTAAACAGTTTCGTACACAGAGTTCAGCAGATCAGCCGTATAGTTATCGTTCTTTTGTTTAAAGTTTTCACACGAAATGATTTCAGACTGGGTGGCACTCGACTGTTTCATGTTTCGTTCTTTCCGGGTTATGCTCCTACACCGAAAAGCAGACACACTTGAAACAGAAGTGACATCTTTTCGTAAAAACTATCAGCTTCGTGGAATGTCAGAACTGGTTAGACAAGACTGTTTTTTTTTTTTTTTTTGTTGTCATTAATGTTTGTTGATAGGTATCGCCCCTCGTGGTCAGCGGGGGTACAAACAACATGGACTGAACTGATCTGATTTTGTTGCATCGTTTGCATCAAATGACAGAGAACGTGACACAAGACAGCAATTATCCCGGCTGCTTTTGTCAGCAAAGAACTGAAAGTACCTCAATATTTTATGCACTACGTTACACCGCAACACAACACACACACAGAGCAGGACACTACACCCACCTTGCATATTTAAAAAAAAAACAAAAAATGTGCGTCGACTTCCAGGCAACGGGCAACGTACCTCCGACGTGGTTTTCTAGATGTTTTGTTTTCAGTCCAGATATACTGATGTTGATTACTTTTGGTTTGCTTGCTGATAATTGGAAAGCTTTCGATAAATTGTTGTTGCGAAAGTTTTGTGAAGTCAGTGATCTATTTGACATCACATTTTCCTTTCATCCTACGAAGAGCGACTGGCCTCAGGGAAAGGACAACGCCGGAAGGTATTTCAATACTTGCATTTCTTTGTTCCTCCAACATCTGCAGCTCCAGGGGGCCGAGAAGAATTCCAGGTTTAGAAAAGCCGCATGTCGGCTGATTTGGGTTCTGCCCAGTGCCGATCTCTTGGTCTTGAATTTGACTAGGCTTTGAGCTTTCATCGCTTTCATTGAAGTTTGATGTTATACCGACCGACTTTCTTTCTCCGCTGGTTTTGCGCAGCTACTTTTGGTTTGGTGTTATGATGGGAATCAGAAGATCGGAAGATGGACAAGTCCGGCAAACACTGTGATTCCACAGACTGTGCTATCTGTTGACAGTGACGGGGGTGTTAGGATCAAGGTACGTGATGGGCAGCTTGGCTGTTGTGTCCTCCGACTGGTCCACAATGCTTGTCGATACTGCCTGGGGCAACGCCGGACATTCTTCCTCACGTCCACGGTGAGGTGTGTATTCTTTTTGTTGTCTTGGGGGGTTGTGCACTGTTTTGATGATAATGTCCCGCCTAAAACCCACGTAGTTTCCTTCACCTGGAACGATGAGCTTAGCAATGTTGTAAATGACAGTCGTAGGACGTGCAGTTTCATCTACCGCACGCATTGGAGAGGTGGTGCTCTGTGGGGCATCAGATGCCCATTGATCATCTTCACTGTTCTCCACCAGATCCTCCGGCTGCTCTGGCTGAAGATCATGTGTTGGAAGCTCTCCATCTGTTTGCACGTTGCCATGATTGAATGCGTCCGGCGTGGGGCCGGGTAGGTTTCCGATTTTACGATCAGGATGGTTTGTTAGGTCCGACGGGTTGGCAGCTAGTGGAGACGACCCCTCACCACCTTCGACCTCGTCGGCGGAAGCAATGCCGTGGGCCGTGTTGTCTTCGACCGAGGTCAAGTTGTTTAGACGGATCCTGGCAGCATTTCCTACGTTGTTGGCTTCGGCTACCTCAGTTACCGATGAGTTTCCAGACCTTACAGAACCGTCAGAAGTGCTGGGATATGGAGCACGTCTCTCCGTCGTCGGTTCAGACGAGTGAGCCGCTCTTTCCTGTGCGTGACGTTGCAGAGAATCTGCCACGTTCATCCCCGATATCAAGTCGTTCATAGAGATCCCTGACTGCTCATGATACTGCCTGGGCCTGTCACGATCGGCGCAAGGGAGGAACGACCCCTCACCACCTTCGACCTCGTCGGCGGAAGCAATGCCGTGGGCCGTGTTGTCTTCGACGAGGTCAAGTTGTTTAGACGGATCCTGGCAGCATTTCCTACGTTGTTGGCTTCGGCTACCTCAGTTACCGATGAGTTTCCAGACCTTACAGAACCGTCAGAAGTGCTGGGATATGGAGCACGTCTCTCCGTCGTCGGTTCAGACGAGTGAGCCGCTCTTTCCTGTGCGTGACGTTGCAGAGAATCTGCCACGTTCATCCCCGATATCAAGTCGTTCATAGAGATCCCTGACTGCTCATGATACTGCCTGGGCCTGTCACGATCGGCGCAAGGGACGCTGCAGCGTGACATAGGAGGGTTCTCGGTGTCGGCTTCTCGTACCTCACGCTGCACTCCACTACCCCAGACAGCAGACTGGAAATTCCGCTGAGCTTCAATGGAGGAAAAATCGGAAGTTGTGAAGGTGCTCTTGCAACTGAGCGGGTCAGAATTCATGGAGCGAGGAGTACCGGCAACCACCAATGACGAAGGATCTTGATGGCGGTGTCCAGGAGAATCGGGAAACATGTTTAAAGATTCATGTTGGTGTTGCGTTGCAGGGTCCCGCTCTCTGCTCTCAGCGCTACGCGGCTGGCAGGGGCGAGAACCGGTGGCTGCGCGTGTGGCATCAGGCTGCTCGTGTCTTGGAAGCCGGGCTACTTTCTCTTTGCTTTCTGGAGCCTCGATCTTGATGCCTGCAGGAAGTAAAAACCATGGTCATGTCAGAATGTAATCTTCACAGACTGCCTAAACTGAGCAAACAGAAATGCTAGGGACAACAAATATGTTAACTGTAGAGTGATCCTCTGATTGGTTCGTTTGTTAGTTCTTTTACAGCATTTTGAACAGAACGAAAACTGTAATGATGAATCCACGTCAGACTTCAATATGTTCATGTAATTTCTTGATAGCTTTAACCTTTTCGTTATCGTTGTGACAAGAATGATTTTCGATCTCTCTCTCTCTCTCTCTCTCTCTCCTCTCTCTCTCTCTCACACCTCACACAACACACACACACACACACACACACACACACACACACACACACACACACTATCCCAGATTCTCTACTTTTCTTTCACAACACAACACACACACACACACACACACACACACACACACACACACACACACACACACACACAACACACACACTCCACACACACACACACACACATTCCACTTCCCAGATTCTCTACTTTTCTTTTCAGAAACACACACACACACACACACACACACACACACACACACACACATTTCTTTTCAGAACACACACACACACACACACACACACACACACTATCCCACACATTCTATCCCTGATTTTTCTTTTTCGGAACCCATGAAGAAATGCTGATCCCAAGAAATGTGGGAGATCAAAAGAAACCCTGACCCAGTACAAAAACACCGTGATGGAGACTGCTTCCTGACGGACGACTGGATAGTCTTAACCTGCAGCTACAACAAAATCATGTCGCCAAAGATTGAATTTTCATTACAAATTTTAGTAACGAAATTTGGGTTAGATTTCTTTACTGCGCACATAATTTAGAGATATTTTATGCTAGTATTGTTTAAGACGCTGTCACAGAGAAAAAAAAAAAAAAACAAACCAATGCAAACTGGTGACAGAAAAGTAATGGCCGACAAGCCTAACGAAGGAAAATCTTTAAATGCTCCGGGACCGGCGGATTATGGAGAGGCAGAGGGAAGAGGTGAGAGGACAAACAATGGCAGGGAGTGGACACGCGTTCTTCGCCAGCTGTCGGAGGCCCGTTGAGAACCACAATAGCCGGACGGAAATCACCACTTGTGTGTGCGTCAACAGCCGGTACTGGTGGTTACCGAATACTGCCATTGTCACGATGTATATCTCCGTGGGAAATTCCGAGTGCTCTTTTCGGCGAGAACGCATCGCCACAACAACAGCATTTTTTTTTTTTTTTTTCTTTCTTTTCTTTTTGCCGCGTTTCCTCTTACAGTAGATTTTTCTCAACAAAATTTTGTCAAGGACAACCCCGATCTTGCTGTAGGTTCTTTTACATGCGCAAGGTGCATGCTGTCCACGGGCCTATTGTCTCATCCGAAAGACTAGAACTCAGATCACAACTTGAGATTTAGTGGAAGGTGGTGGGGGTAAACTCCGCTCTGCGTTAGACTTGAATCACACACAGTTTGGGATTCCATAGATTTCTTCTTAAATGATGCTGACAACTTGAAACAAAGAAAGTATTATGACAGGCTGTCGACATGTCAGAGTCAGAAGGAAAGAAGAAGGTGCAGATGGAAGGAAACAAAGAGTTAACCAACCTAACTCTCCCAGGTCTTCGAACTGCTCCTGGACAGCGCGGAGGAAGCAGTCCACATGGCCATCACCAAGGGTCTTTTTCAGACCTTGTACATGTACAAGATGATCATATCGTCGCTCTCCGTGCAGCTCTTCTCCATCTTTTTCCTCACGATCTCCTGAAAGACCATGGCAATTACAGTGATAGGCGTGTGTGTGTGTGTGTGTGTGTGTGTGTGTGTGTGTGTGTGTGTGTGTGTGCGTGTGCGTAATTGTGTATGTGTATGTATGGGGGTGCGTGCGTACGTGCTTGCGTGCGTGCGCGTGTTGTCGTTGGCGCTCTCTGTTTCGATAGTCTCCGTAAATCTTCAGCCGATCATCCCGATTCCAACAATACAAAGTCACTTCCCATGGTTCGTTCTATTGCGGTCCTGTCGCTAACTGAGGATTTAAAGGTACTTGTGCAAGGGCCCCTTGAGGTCACTCTCCAGAGAAGACCCTGCCGTGCTGAGCCATTCGGCAGTCTTCAATGGCGCTGACGTGAATTGATGCCGGACAGACAGGCAGAGAGAGAGAGAGAGAGACGAAAAAGCGCCATGCACTAGGTGAACCTTTCCTTCGGTATGGTAGTTCAAAGAATAAGTGTTTCCATTAATGTCGTTCATACTCTTTCCCAATAAACAGGAAGAGTCCTCAGGCTCACAGACCAGGATTTTCCGTATGTGGAAAGTTCCTTGTTTGTTCTGCATGTCTTTGATTCATCAGTGGGATGAATTCCAAACGCTTCTCTTATTAATTGCAATCAAGTTTTCATAATTTTGAAAATCGTGTTGACCGACTTTTTTTATATTAGAATTCACGAATAAAACGGACATAAATTAACTTTTAAGGAATTTAGTCTCTATTTCAGGTTTCGTCCATTTCAAATCCTGTTTATATTCAGCATAAACGTGGTATGAGTCGCTTCTAAGAGCAAGAAGTAAAACACGGACATCCTTTCTAACTAAATTTAGCCATTGTTTTTCCTCTTGCACACAAAACAGTAACGTCCTCTCTCACTGATAAAGAAGCGCTCGGACTTTCACTGAGATAGCGAAAACAGTACGCGTTTGGAGTTGCGTTCCTTCCATTCATCATCAGATCAAAAGTTATCAAACTTGTTTACATGTGTATTTACGCGCGCGCGCGCGCGCGCGCACACACACACACACACACACACACACACACACACACACACACACACACACACACGCGCGCACGCACGCACGCACGCACATACGCCCACACCAAAATAGATCAGTGAACACTGATTCTAAGCAACGACAACTTAACAAATAAATGATAATACTAATACAGCTGGTCTGAAAATGCGTGGGTTCGTACTTTTTTCTCTTCGTTTCATGTGTGCGTATATACAACTCAAAGCGTGTTACTTTTAGATTGACTCACGTACATTTGAAGAAAAAAAAAGTTGTGCTAACCTAATGCAATTCTGTTCAACAGATCTCACAGAAAAGACACCGAAGGGGGAGGAAGGAGGGGGTCTCACCTCATCTGTGTCACCCAGTTCCCCTGAGAGGCTGACGAACAAGGCTTCGGCGTTGAGTCGTTTGCACAGCTTAGGCATGAGTTTCTTCAGCTGCACTTCCGTCAACATCACCCCCATCGTGCTAGACAGACAGGTAGCAAGCAGTCAGTTACTTCCAGGCACATGTACTTCAGACTGTTCCCACTCACTCTGACACACGCACACATAAGCTTACACACACGCACACTCATACAGACACACGTGCACATTCATTTACATGTACTTAAGACTCTGTTCCTACTCACACTGAGACACACGCACAAAGACACACGCGCCCTCATGTTCGTGCACACCCATTTACATGTACTTAAGACTCTGTTCCTACCCACAATGACACGCGCACATAGACACACGCGCGCGTCCTCGTATAGACACATGTGCATATCCATTTACATGTACTTAAGACTCTATTCCTACCGATACTGACACGCGCACATGGACATACGTGCCCTCATATAGACCGACACACGTGTACATTCACAAACACGCACCTGCACACTGTATGGAGCTTCATAAGTGTGACCTTCAAGAACCAAGTGAAATAGTAAACAACAACAACAACAAAACCAGTGACATTTCTGTCAAAAGTGTGCGGATGCATGCGTATTATACAGGCACGAACCATGTGATCACAGTTACAAATGCAAATGAAAAAGACACACTTTTGGGAGTATAAACATTGTCGAACATTACCGAGAGAAGTCTAAAACATCATCTCAAACCTTTCCCTAAAACTGAATGAAATTAAAGCATGATATTGTTTATTGCTCTGTTGAGTCTTGTAAATTTGGCCCTTACGAACCGAGTGATCAGTTTAATTTAAAAAAAAGAAAGAAAGAAACATAAAAAGAGGGCATCTCAGTGGCGTCGAAGACATTTTGCTTTTGAGTCGGGAGAGAGAGTTTTAGGGGAAGGAGGCAAGTTAAACTGGCAAACATTTTAGCCAAAATTACCGCAGTTTCTAGGCAGAAGTGTATTTTATTTAAAGGACTATTCAAATGTTCACACTTAGAGAAGTTATATGATGGAAAATGTATCACACACACACACACACACACACACACACACACACACACACACACACACGCGCGCGCACACGCGCGTCGTCATACACACACGGGTGCGCGCGCATTCAGCGAGAGGGAGAGAGCGAGAGCATACAATTCAAGAAAAACAGGAAGAAACTGGCAAGAAATGGCAATGGTATGTACAATTAGACCCCGGTATGATTTTCTAGATCAGCATAGAGTAATGCTTGTGACCTAAGAAGCAAACCAGATGCTGTGTTCTTGCTTTGCAGGTATTTGTGACCATGTGCAAACTAGAGGGTTGAGGATAATGAGATATTTCATGTTACTTCACTGGTATGAAAAATTTCTAGCCTCAGAGTTGGTTTTCCCTCTGCTGAACGAAACAGAATTAAGATACTGTGGCGCTCTATGAAGAATTTAAACCATTTTTCCCTCTTCATCTAGCCTCGGCTGTTTGGCGAATCCTTCAGAATTTCACAGAGGGGGCCCAAGACAGGTGAGAGACACTCCCATGGGAGGTCATGCCGCCCTGCCTCTTTGCTGACGATGGAGTCTGCCTTCCAGCTCAGTTGAAAACAAACAAACAAAACTCATGATCTTGCTGGCTTTGTTCGTGACGATGGAAACGTGTGTGTCCCGGGTCAGGTCTCGGGGGATGGTTACGCACGTACACTTAGTTTCGTTGAAAAAAAAAAGTTGGCAGTAGAAGGGCATCTGGGATTCATGACCTGGATGCGGCCCAGCCCCTTTAGAATGTAAGGAGTTCAGGGCCGAAACACCCGTCTGAGGGAGGTTCTTCTCCGAAGACGTTCTGCTGCCAAGCTCTCCCTACAGTTTTTTTCCCTACTACTTTGACAGCTATGAGGATGTCGCAATGGAGATGGTATGTGCCAGTAAGTTTTTTTCCCCCCTGCAAGATATATAGGGCTGATATTGAATCGTTTGGAATGGCATCGTCTATTTTTAATTCATTCTGCCACGTGGCCAAGCGCACTCTGATCCACCTGCGACCTGACAGTTTTTATGGCAGAGCAGGTCATCAACCAAGACCCTAGTGATCATGGACAGTGGTTCGGGGAGGTCACTGAAATAGAGGAGTAACACAGCACGGCCTGGTACTGAGCTGTGGGGAACGCCTGACCCCACAGGAACCGCCAAAGATTTTATTACCATCCATGAACTCAGCTTGCTACCTGCCTGTTAAGAATCTGTGGATCCTATTTGTTGACCAGGCCGCTGATTTCATAGCGTCGGACCTTTGGACGTGGACGGGATGGCGGACTTGGTCGAAGGTCTTGGCGAAGTCCAACACAAAGACGTCCGATAGTTTTCTCTTCTCCTTCATGTACAGGAGTTCATTCACAAGCGCCAGTAGCTGACTTTCCCATGATTGGCCACGCCTTAAGTTGTATACCTTTTCTCCCAAGATGTTTGTCTTGGCAAATTCTATAATAATACTAACCACAATATGCCCAAGAATTTTGCGTCGTAAGCGGTGGGGAAAGAGAGAGAGGGCGGTCGTTTTTAAGGTCAGTATCTTTGACCTTTCACGAACATAGCTGAGACGTTTGCCATACTTCATTCCCATGGGACAGTGCCAGTATTAATTGAGGGCTGATAGAGAAGCATCAGCATAAGGGCAATTTCGTCTGCCGTCTGCTTTACAAGTTTACAGCCTATTCTGTCAGGGCGCCCGATCTTTTTAGCGGCTTTCTGGTTCCTGTCTCCAAGATGGAATTGTGTTGCAAGAGGGGCCCTACGGTTCTAGGATCAAATCTGTTCATGACTCCAAATCTCCTGAGGAACAGAGAGTTTTCTGCTGAACGCAGAAGAACGAAAATGTGCCCAGGTTTCTGCTTTATCCTCCGCATATATAATCAGCCTGCTGTTTGTTTCAGAGGGTAAACATTGGCCGCTTGTATTCGCTGGGACTTGATGTAAGTCCAGAAAAGGCTTTTTAGTCTTGATGGTCAGTGCTGGGGTTGTCCATTATCAGGTTTTGGGTAACATCCAGTATGTGCGGCAGAGTCTTCATTGTACATGACATTTCATGACTTGAGCAGCTTTGAAGATCAGCATCTTCAGCTTTTTCCCACCACTTTCAATGTCTGTCTGTCTGTCATCCTGAGTCTGTTGGCATAGGCGAGTCTCACTGAAGACTGGTCTCTCTCTGGAAACAGACCGAGTTGGAAGGGAACAGGTGACATCAGGACGAGTGAGACCGATTCCAGGTTAAGGACAATCGGTGAAAAAAGAATCAGGCAGCTGCACCCGTTCCACCGACTTTCAGATGTGGCGCCTTGAACAGCGACTTTTACCTCTCTCCAGCTCCATGGAGCGAAACGCATCACCTGTCCTTCTGTCACGGTGTCCTCCTTTTCCGAAAGAGGCGACAAAGTGGCTTGATCGGGGCAGTGTGTTACGAACTCTTGGTGATGAAGCGTTTCTGGCATCAAGTTGATTTTGGGGACTGCACCGTCCTCTTGACGGTGGCAGTCAGCTGTGCTCGCACATGCACTGATCCACAAAGAAGATGTTTTGGAAAGGCAAACGAGGTCCTCATACCAGAAACAAACTCACGAAACTATTCCTCTGCAACATATTTAGTTTTGCACCGTACTGTTCTGTATAGACTGTATTTTGAAATATTGCTTTTTTGTTAAGTTTTTGTGATTTTGTAATTGTTCTTATGTTTGAAATGCAGATTGCTGTTTTGGGGTCGCTGTGCCGTCATAGTGTCCCGTGGGAAAATCCCCTGGTTGCAAGGACTGATTGAGCCAAAGATCCACTGTGCCAACCGGTACGTTACCGCCATTGTTACATAATGTTCAAATATGTTGCGTTTTGTCACGCTGCTTTTTTCTTCTGTTTCTTTCTCACTTTCCCCACAATTATCTCTTGTTCCTTTCTTTCTTTTTTTTTTTCTTTTCTTTTTAAACCATTCTGTTTTTTTTGTACATTTGTTTTACCCTTTTATTTGTACCCCGTCTTACCCAAACCTCTTCCCCTCTCTTCCGAGTCACTACATAGTGTGTGCGTGCGTCCGTACGTGTTTGCGTGCGTGCGTTCGTGTGCGTGTGTGTGTGTGTGTGTGTGTGTGTGTGTGTGTGTTTAGTGTAACTGAATGACTGAATGACTGAAACATCACTTTCTGTTTGCTGTTATTGTTCTATTAACTTTTTCAATGCAAAAATGAAAGCGTTGATTAAGTTGATGATGGGGTACATGGCGATTATCTGTGGTTCATGAATCTACTTTCTAACGCATACATAAACGGACGAAAAATAAGTAAAAAGAAAAACGCTCGATGTCAGACTCCATACAATTTTTGGGTCTGTCTGAGGTGCCTCCGGTAAACAGATGTTAATCTCACCATATGTTTGGTGATTTCCCATAGTGTCATTAGTTTGCGACAGGAAAGGGGGAGCTGGGTGCTGGGGGGTGAGGTAGGGTGTATAGTTTGGGGATGGAGGTGTGGGGGAACAGGAGTCTGCAACTGAAGTTAGTAATATTATCTCTCTCTCTGTCTGTCTGTCTGTCTGTCTGTCTGTCTCTGTCTCTCTCTCTCTCTCTCTCTCTCTCTCTCTGTCTCTCTCTCTTCTCTCAAGTTGTGTTTTTTCTGAAAAGGTGGTTACTTGGCAACAAGCGACAGATTCTTTTAATGGACAGATGATGGCTGTTATAAATTACTATAAATGCCTTGGTATCTATTTCTCTGCACGTCTACATTTTACAGTCGCTTACAGGATCTAGCAAACAGAGCAAAAAATGCCTTATCGTATATCTCGTAAACGTTATACATTTTATTTAACCATTCCAGGGCAGTGTTTCTGGAATTGTTTGATGCCACGATTCAATCGGTTGCTCAAAATGGGGCTAGGATTTGTTGCTAAGATTAAACTGCTATTCATATGGAAACCACTCATTCGCTTATTCTTAACAAATTTAGG
>JADBJO010001015.1:225000-227500 GCA_016801955.1 Conus betulinus
CCTGCCGTAAATTTGAGCCAGTTTTTAATGTTAACTAATAACTGATCAAAAGAACAACTTCCCACCGAATTATTTCCCTTTGTTATCTTCACCGACGAAATCACAATCTTCAAATAGATGACCTTCCCATTAGTCAACACACATTTTAGGCCTTTGCACTCACCCGTTACCCTATCTTTGCACCAGCTCCAAAGCGTTGAAAATAATCTTATTCTTTTAATATTGATCAGTTTGCTTGGAACCACCTGGCTTGTACTTTTATGGCCATCTGAAACAAAATGTGGAGAATTAACTTTAAGACACCATAGAAAATCTCAAAACAAACCAGTTGCGCCAGTTTATTTTATACTCGGCTTCTTAAGCCAGGCCTTGGCGCAATAATCTTTGGTGTACAACCACATTGGTCTCCCTCCCCGGACTCAGTCTCGCCCGTGTAGATCCTTCACGCTCTCCGACTTCCGCTTTCTCGATCCCAGGGAGTCGGAGTCGGAGGAATTCGTGCCCACGACGGAGTCTGTCAGCTTCAGACGTCGGTCCAATTTTGTCACTCTGGATGTGGTCCCCTGGGTGGCGCCGTGGGACCACTCACCCTGTTCTCTGCACCCTCCTCTTCCACAAAGCCGGTTGTTTGCCTGGCGACATGTCACAACAATTGGACAAACATGGCGAGAGTCGAAGAATGTGTACACACACACACACACACACACACACACACACACACACACACACACACACACACAAAGTGCACCTTTGTCGGACCATTCAATAGGCTAAACGTTGCATTAAATTCTTCTGCGCATTTGCTGGGAGCTAACCCTAGCCCTGAACTAACTTTCTTCTAACCCTAATCTGATTTCACCCTATTCTGAACGCGTGACCCTTCAGAAAACTTGAAAAAGAAAAAAAATCAAAACCTTGCTCTTTCTTGTAAGAGTGACCTCTCTGATCAAGACATTTGCGTTCCCGACAAACTTATAGATTCTTCCGTTTGGAAGCCCCATGAATTTGCAAAGACTGCATGCCGCTTCTAAACAAGATTGTCTATTTTTTACGTCACACACACACTCATTGCATCATCAGCATGCCATGGACGCTGGAATCATGTTTAAACGCGAAAGCAATGTCGCAAGAATTATGAATGAATTAATTTTATTCTTTTCATAACCTCGCATTTTCTTTTTTTTTTTTTTAACAGTATCTTATTTCATTTCCCCAACTTGTCCAAAAACGCAGTCTCACGCCATGTCAGCCTACACGTTATGACCACAACGTCTATCAAGGATTTCTGTTTTGCTATCCTTGCTGCACTGCTCCTCCCACGCATGTAGGTTGGTGGATCATGTTTAACACCAATCCTGCTACGTGCGAGCGATGGCCCAGCCAATCTTTTTTCATCCTTGGCATGACCGTCTGCACCCTGTCCATGACTGTTTCTCCCTCGCCAGACAGATTAAAACTTTTTGTGATCTCATCTCCCACTTATGACACTCACACAAGCCACGGCTCGATCTCTCTCCTTCCTTTTGCGTATGATGGAGTCTTTGATTCAAATCATTCATCTAGGACGGATTATCAAATGCCCTCTCAAAACGCGAGTTCCGGGCACTTTGGATTCAACAAATCCGCCAGTGGGATTGCATCATGTTAGGGCCGTGACTATAGTTTGCAACCGAAGATTGGATGAACACTTCAGTGCTCAGCCAGGGTATTTCCATCTTTCTCCCTGTCGTAGCCACGAGACCCCACTTCTTCAATTCTCTCATCTTAGTTGTTAATTCATTTATCCATCAGCTTAAAATCATGCGTAATTTTGTCTTAAAACTTAGCGGATGTGGTGTAGCGTATATGGACTAGTCCGCACGCAGTGACGCCTCCTTGATGAAACTGAAACTGAAACTCCCTGTCCACTAGACGTCCCTGTACATAATGGACGCCTCCAACTCCGGTCGAGGCGCCCACATGGAACGTCTGCACACCACGGGGACCAAGAGCCCCCAAGGATAATCAAGGCAACCTCTCCCTTTGAGCAGAAGCTCTTTTTCTCTAGTGCCACTCGCTCGAGCCTCAGACCAAGACACATTGCAGGGAGTCCAAATGTCCTGACCGACTCCCTCAGCATGTCCTCCACGGTCTTCCACTCGGAGAGGACTCTCGGCATGCGTCTGCAAGCATCTCCTGGTCAACATCTCTTCTGTTCCTGACCTGGAAGCATGGGCAACCGATCCATGTCCTGGGCAAGCCTAGTCTTTCCCCATACCGATCCTCGACATGGTGATCAGGAAAGCGCGACGGGAGACTTCTCGTTCTACTTTTCCCGTGTAGGACAGCCCAGTCTTGGATCCCCGACCTTACCTTCGTGTCCCACATTCCACTCCCGCCCCCCCCCCCCCCCCCCCCCCCCCCCCCCCCCCCCCCCCCCCAACGTTGGGACACCCTGAGGCAAACCTGCTCAGCCATCTTTCAGGCCAACCCTGAGCTCCTGCAAGATAATGCCTGGCTC
>JADBJO010001015.1:235000-237500 GCA_016801955.1 Conus betulinus
ACGAAGGAGTTGAGAGCTCTGTGCACTGACGACGTTTTTTACGTTTATATTTTTTTTTTCCTTCTCATTTTCTGTGCCACCTCAATGGCATTGCGCCCACATCGCTCATTCCGGTCCCCTGCCCGTAGCCATAGCCTGATTGCCACAGTCCCGGCACAGGCAGTCCCCCGAGGAAAAGTCAGTGTCAAGTCGCTACAGGCAACCCACCAGAGAAGACACTGCACTGCTGCCGTGTCACTTCGGTGGTGTTCAGTGGTGCCTGTTCTGATCCGACGTACGAAGGATACCACCTACTAAGCCCCCCCCCCCCCCCCCCCCCCCCCCCCCCCCTTCCCCCCACTGATGACAGTAATTGCTTAGTCGTGAAGCGGGCGTGAGTGAGGTCCACCATGTCCGTCCAACGACAGTCCGCATAAATTCGCCGATATCGGTGACCCCGACAGATCTCACCAAGAGCATAGACGTAAAGATCAAATCGGAATTGAGGCATCACGAAAGCAGGGCATCAAGGGTCAAGAATTTGAGGCTTTTTTCTTTTTGTATATGCTGATCGATGAAGATGAAACAGATGATAATACGGATTTCCATTCTGGTCTGAGACTGCATGAGAGGGCTGTACTCCGCGCGTACTTTCGTAATATGTCCCCGGTGTCAGCAAGGCCCAAGGCATACAGACACCTTCAGAAACTTTGAGCAACGCTCACAGGGACAGATCCATTTAATGGATGTAACTCGACTGTGTGTTCCTAGTCTTCCCCCCTCGGATATAACAAATCCGAGTCTGGGTAGTAGCCTGTCGGGGCAGAAAAATCTCACATAAAAATCGACGGGAATCGAACTCACGACCTCCCGGCCGAGAATCCGTGGCGCTGCCCATCACGCCATGGCGGCTGGTATATTTATATTGCTGATCCTTTGGGAGAAGGTGGAGGAGGAGCGGGAGGTGTCCTTGGATATCTGCTTGGTGTGTGAGAATATTTAGGTTATTTTCATCTGTTCCCATGTAACAGAGGTCACTGAAGGTCTCTACCACCCACCCCTCTCCACCCACTTCCCCCACCGTATTTACCGTGGTCCTCACAAAAGATGTAACCAAAGAAATTATAAACTGTCTCCGGGCTAATGTTTGATAATGTAAGATTTGAGCTGTAAAAAAAAAAGATAATGAAAGCTTCTGCGGAAATTTCTACAAATGTCTCTGCTGACAGTGTCGATTGCCTTTGTGTCTGAGTCTTGCAGTCAAGATGTTAAAAAAGATATATATATATATATATATATATATATATATATATACGATATATAAAGGAGATAAAATAAATAAAATAAAATAGTTACCTTATAGTCTATGTTTGGTTGAAGCACGTCTCTTGATGTTCCCAGTGAACACTACACTGTTGGATTTAACTTATTTTCTCTGTCTGTCTGTCTGTCTATTTATCGATCTGTCTATCTGTTTCTTTATCTGTCTGTCGATCTATCCATCGACCATCTGTTTGTCTGTCTGTCTGACTGTCTGTCAGTCAGTTTTTCTCTGCCTGTCTGTCATGACAGTAAATCTAGCATATCTAGTCAAAGGTCCAGACATGGGAAGGGCCCAAGAGATCCCAAAGCTTGTCGGCAGACAAAAGCGTTGGCATAATCGCTGAATCCCTTGTTGCGGGGTGCGGTGAAAAGTCCAGTTGTAAGGATTAACTGCCAGCATTTCTGGTCCAAGGCTTCGTATTCTCGATTCTTGGGGGTCCAACGGTTTTCAGGGAGACGTTGATATTGTCTTTGAACCGTTTGTGCTGACTACCAACAGAGCGCTTTCGTGAGGAAATGCGTGTGTGTGGAACAGTTATTCGGGCGTGCGGTCTGTCTTGAGCTCGGGCGACATGGCCGGCTCACGGGAAAACATTTTTTCATCAGTGATGTGGACCGAAGCAATGCTTTTAGACGCAACACCGCTGAGTCGGTGAATCTTGTCCTGCCCCCCCCCCCCCCCCCCTCTCTCTCTCCTCCACCCCCCCCCCCCCCCCCCACTCCACCCCCCCCCACCCCCGCTTCCTTTTCTAACCTCGATTTTACACTGTATGACATAACGGACGTGATTCAGTCGTCGTGCTTGTCTCTGTACGCTGTCCAGTTTCCGCAAATATACAGAAGGATCGAAAGGACGACAGTCCGATACACCTCCAGCTTTATCTGAAGGACGATTCCTCTTTTTTTTCCCCAGATTCGCGTAGTATCCCAAAGCATATGGTGGATTTGGTAATCCTGCCTTTGATTCATCCGTGTGAACTGCACCGGGGAGAGTACAAAGATAGGTGAACATATCCGCTACTTGGAGTTTCTGGCTTTTCACCACCATGATGAAGGTTTCAGCATAGGGTTGGTCGAAGGCTGGTTGGTGCACAACTTCGGGGTTTTGTTTGTTTGTTTTTTTTTTTCGGTGAATATTGTTATAATGAAAGTGGATAATCTGTAAATGATTCTTTGCATTATAAATGAGCACACACAC
>JADBJO010001015.1:240000-247500 GCA_016801955.1 Conus betulinus
GAAGGTCTTCTTCTCCGTTCACTTAGGCAGGAATCCTGGAGGTACTGGCAAAGGCTGCTGTATGGTGAAGCCCTCCAGTGGTCAGTGAAGTTTTGCACACATCGGTGTGTTGGCAGCCTAAGTTTCTACTTTTAGTGTTGTTGGGAATGTTCCGCTGTCACTGGGGCATGCATGGATAAATTGAAGACTCGCCAGTGTGGAATATTGTGGAGATGTGATGTCACAGTCCGGAGTGCCCTGTTCTCAGTCTCACAATGAATGTCTTCTTCTTCGTTTACTTAGGTAGGAATCCTGGAGGTACTGACGGAGGCTGCTGTATGGTGAAGACTCTCCAGTGGTCAGTAAGGTTTTGCACTCATTGGTGAGTTGGCAGGCTAGGTTTCTAGTTTGGGTTTAGCTGGGAATGTTCCGCTGTCTATGGGGCTGTACTGCATTGATAATTTGAAGGCTCACAGATGTGGAATATAGTGGACCTGTGATGTTAAAGTCTGGAGAGCCCTATCCTGAGTCTCACAATGTTCACTTGGTCTGATCTGGGCATCCGGTAGTATGCATCCCTCTTGTTGAAGTCTGGGTGCTGCTCAAGGTGATCTTCCTATTTGTCTCCTTGGAAATACTTTTGATTTATTCCAAGGAGGCTACCTTTTACAGTTGGGGCTGCTGTCCTCCTTCCTTTGTCAATTGGTCAGCTTTTTCATTTCCATATACAGTGCAGTATGAATGTGTTCACTGAATGGGAGTATTTTCAGTGACTGTTCTGTTAATGTTAAATCACATGGATATGAAAACACACAGTATCAATTTCCGTCACAAAAATACGAAGTATACACTCTTAACATTTATCTTAGGAACAACAAAGGAACATGCTGAAGTCCATCACAAGAGTAAAAACATGAAACGGTCATTCAAATCATAGAGATATGAAACAAGCATTATTTCTGTCCTTAGCAGAAATAGGAAATAAATGTTGTTTTTTCTGTCATAAGAAAGGATAAACGTTACAGTTAATTTCCATCAAAGGGATATGAAGGCATATGTGTACTTGTGTTTCCCCGCATGAATATCAAGCACATATTACTGATATCCACCGCACAGTTGTGCAATATTTCTTACGTTTGTCCACAGGAACATCAAGCACACATGATTATTACTGATATCCACCACAGCGTTGTTGAATATTTACAGTTAATTTCCATCGCAAGAATGTGAAGAAACATGGATCAGGGCGGACTAAGGGAAAGAAAGGGTGTAACAGAGGTCCATGACCATCATCCCCCACCCCCTTCTCATCTCCCCTCCCTCCTCCCCTCCCCCTTTCCCTCTCCCGACCCTGTTTCAAAAAAAATCTGAAACTGTTCTTAGGTGGCAAAAACATGTCAGCAGGATTTTTTTTTTTTTTTTTTTGCTCAGTGTTTTTCAGACAGCGCGTGCGCACGCGCGTGCTGTGTGTGTATGTGTGTGTGTGTGTGTGTGTAGACAAAACTTTTTATACAAGTAACTCATGCAATATGTGACTTCAATTCGTTCAGGGAACTAAGAAGTTATGAGTAACACAACGGTTCGCAAAGCAACAAAAGCAACGTGTCAGGCGCATTTTGGAGTTGCTTATGAAATAAAAAGGAAAATCTACATCAAGTTCCATGAGCGACATAGAAGATCATCACTACGAGCACAAATTCTGGCATGAAGGAATAGAAATGGATGAACAAAACGACTGTGTCCACTTTGAAGGCAGAGAGTCTGTGACGAGGGTATTGTGCGCTGTGCTTCTGGTTTCCTTTGGTACGGTAGCAACGGCGTTTCGATTCCCCGCATCCATGCCTTGCCTTCTTTCACTCCAAGAACAGCCAGCCATCTACGAACTCCATGGTAAAGCTCGTGAGGCTGTGGAAGAACCCCTTTTCTTTCCTTTGGAACAGGGTGGTGTGTTTTGTGCGCCGAGGCTGACGTTCGGTTCGCAGTCTTCTACCTTGTCACAGTGGACACCATGGGGCGGATACTTCTGAAGACTAGGTTCTTGCGCTAGAGAGACATGTTCTGGACATCCACTTCGTTCTGATGGTCACGTACACACTGTTGGTGCTGGTCATCAGGTTTGAGTGCTCTTCCGTGGCGGCTTCGTCGTTGTTGCTTTCCAGGACACCCGTGACGTATTTTGGCTGCGTCTCGTGCGCCTCAAGGTTCCATGGCTCAGGTTGTGTGGAAGTCCGGCTGACAAGTCTGTCATTCGTTGTGGTTGAGCCTGAAGAGTGCAAAGGGTCTTCTTGATGGTTTCTCAGGTGATTCGTGCTCCGCGTGTGGGACTCCTGTGCAGATTCATTCGCGACAGCCACCGACGTTCCGATGTAAACGTTTTCAGGACGACTGAAGTAGTAAGTATTCTGTGTTCCTGGCCCTAACTTACGATCACACTGGTTTGGGGCATCTTCTTTCTCTGTGTTTTTATCTTGAAGTGCTGTCTCCTTAGGTGCTTTGCACCAATATTCCTTTGGGTATGTATTGGCGGATGGCTCTTCGTTTTCAGTCAGCAAAGTGTCTGTTGAACGTGTTGCCACTCCACATCCGTTTGTATTCCGAGCAGATTTTTCGTTGAATGCCAAAGCGTCGCTACAATCTGTTTGTAGGTCAAACAGTTCCGACGCCTGCTTTACGGAAAAGGGCGTTCAGGGTTTTCTGCTCCCGATCAGTGAAGCCAGTGCTCGGGCTCCTGTCACTCTCCTGCTCTGCATTGTCTTCCAGTGAGAGCGATCGTTGAGCCCGCCTTGTGGACGTTCGTTCAGGACAACGTACGGAAGAACTCTGTTGCTGCTGAGGGCTACACACGGCGCCAGACCTTGTCGCTTCTGCAGCAGTTGTGCTGGTCAGTGTCAGGTTGTCGGTATGATTCCCAACTGTGCCAGACGAAGGATCAGCCGCGGACCTTCGATGACCCTTTCTACTTTCTAAAGACCTCGGATTCCGCGGAACGTGGTGAGATCCTGATGGTAAGGAGTTCAGGTAACCCGAACTCTCAGATGAGGAGGGATCACGGAAACGACGGTCCGCGAGATGGGGGCTACATGACATTCACAGCACTAGCCCCATGCAACATTTCCCCATCACTGTCATTTTTTTTTCAACATGACACCAGTGGCTTCGCTTGCATCGCGAGCCATTGGTTGTATGACTCCGCTGCCTTCCATATGCAGCACGATCTCTCTTCCCTCATCTCCTAGCTGTGCCAGTGCCCGTGTCAGGCCTCCTACTGTAGCGCGTTGCCCGTGTCTCTCTGCGTAGGTATCCACAAGATGAATATGGAGATCTTTCTGGCAGTTCTTCAGGTACAGTTCGTCTTGTAGTGTCAGACCTGTACAATATGACGCATTACGCTTGTTCATGCTATTACTACTACGGTACTTCTGCTCTGATTTTATTTTCTTTCTGTCTGTAAGCTGTTTTGATGAATATTACGGCTGTGAGTGATCGGATGGGCGACAGTAAAAAATCGTACTATTACTTCGTTTTCACATTAAACAGAAGTTATATGTATCAAATACTAACATCACTGGCCTAATTCACAAATCGGGCGTTGTTGTCCTAGGTCAAGTAAGCTGCTACACGTCCAGTTTTCATTCTTTGGCTGATAAAGCGAAGCAAGTTTTGACATTATTGATTGATGGCGTGTTAACTTCATCAATAACCATCTGCACAACTTATCGAGTCGGCCACTTTTCTACGATCAACTTTCAACTTCTCCGTCGCCATTTATCTATCTATCTACACACACAAATCTATCTATCTATCTATCTATCTATCTATCTATCTATCTATGTGTGTGTGTGTGTGTGTGTGTGTGTGTGTGTGTGTGTGTGTGTGTGTGTGTGTGTGAGAGAGAGAGAGAGAGAGAGAGAGAGAGAGAGAGAGAGAGAGAGAGTTATTTGTATCAGAAATTCTTCCCTAGGATACAGTAAGCTAGGAATATACAGCCTGATCTATGTGTCAGTGAATTTTGGACATCTAAAAAATTGATGGACTCTAAATAACCCTATCCGAAATGTTTTCGACAGTTTTTGAAAAATCAAAAAATAAACTTCACAAACACGTTCCTGATGGAAAAGTATTGTCGGTACTTACTCGAAAGATCGAAATCATTTCCAGATAAAGCGTTGCACAGATTCTTGGTGGCAAATGAGAAATTCAGGCACCAGACTGACTTTACCCAGATGTCGAGCCAGCCGCCTCCAATTCGCGCGCCATGCTTACATAGCTCCGCCAGAAAGTCAGCCATGCCTTCAGTGTCAACACAGGGGGGTACCAGGAGAATATGGAGTACCTCTACTGGACTGGCGCGGGCTGATCGCATCAGGCGCAGGTCCATCAGCTGCTCCAGGATCGGAGCGGTCCAGCCAGGGGTCTGAAACGTCAGACCAACACAGTCAGAGACTCTGCTGCTATAAAAAAAAAAAATAAAAAAAAAAAAAAAAAAAAAGCCGTTTGTAAAAATTTGTGGTAGTACCTGGATTGTCCGAACCTCGTGCGGTCAAAAGCGTCCCTATGCTAGGAAGAAAATGCCCGCAGCAGGCAGTCGAAACTGTGGAGCCAGTAGTTTGGTTCTTCGAAGTGACGTCATTGTCGTTCATACTGGCTAGACCACAACCTTTGAAATTTTAGAACACAGTACGCGGTGGTCATTTTAAGAGAGAGAGAGAGAGAGAGGAGAAGGAGCAGGAGAATGGGAGGAGGAGGAGGAGGAGCACGAGGAGAAAACATGCAGTTGAGATGGGATCATGGACAGGACTTAACTGATGCCAGATTTTAAAATGACTTTGAGCTGATGGACTGAGAATATCATTTCTTCTTCTTCTTCCTAAAAGACTGGTTCACTCAAAAACGAGTAGGTCACCAGCGCGCCTACACTGCAGTACTGTGTTAATGGGAAAGTGAGAAGTGTTGTAGGAAGGCAAAGATATGGAGAACATGATTCACACATTTGAGAACATGGCATAGGCTTGCTGTGTGTGAGTGGACCGGCGGGGACACTCTAACCCTTGCCTTCTCAAACATGTGGTTTACCCAACTCGGGTTCAGAGGGATCTCTCCAAATATACAGCTGTACGGGCTCTTGCTATAGCGCTTCAGCCTAACATTTTTTTTTTTTTGTAGGTGATACAATCCCCATTACCAATAGATCTAAGGGTGCCGCGATTGAGACATGAACGACGATCCGAGTGTTCATAACAGCATGTCAGTGGGTGATCAGAAATGACTGGCTCGCTTCTCTCCTCTCCAAGTATTCAGGCGCCTGGATCACAAGAATTTTAACGTGCCCTCCTGACCCTCTGCATTATGGCCAAAGAGGTTTTGCATATGTAAAAGAAGAAAAGGGTTCATCTTCAAGCGAGTCTGCGCATGTACTGACGTGGCATGTGAATCGAACTTTCCGTAGTCCGCGACGCTAACCACTTCGCCACGGCGGCACGCCCTATATAGAACTTTTCACATAATTATTTGGCCTTGTTTAGAATGCAGAATTCCGACATTGAGCATATGTGCACTCGCACATGTCCGAACATGTCATAAAAAAAAAATCTTGAGAACGTGTTTTCAACTCTGAAATTAGTGGTACACATTTTTTTCACCTTATGGAATAACGGGATGGGGTAGGACTGGGGAGAAGGGAAGGGGAGGGGAGGACTCGAAGAAGAAAGCCACGAGAAACGAACAGTGCAATGAGTAGAAGGGACGAGGAGATACGCGTACTTGTGTGTGTGTGTGTGTGTGTGTGTGTGTGTGTGTGTGTGTGTGTGTGTGCGTGCGTGCGTGCGTGCGCGCGCGCGCGCGCGTGTCTATGTGTGTGTGTGTGTGTGTGTGTGTGTGTGTGTGAGAGAGAGAGAGAGAGAGAGAGAGAGAGAGAGAGAGAGAGAGAGAGTTTCCTTACTCATGTCCCAAAAGAGGTCCATGTTGTCAGTTTCTCGTAAAACGGCATCGAACCTTTCCCACCATGGAGGTTTTTGTCTGTGATGATGTCTCGGTAATTGTTCCAGCGCCTCGGTTATCACGTTGTCGGCATTCCTTCTGTCTTCAAGTTTACGGAGCTCTGCCTGCAGCAGCAGCAGAGGGGAGGGGGAGGGTAAGTGCAGATAAATAGAAGTGCTTTTTGATTATCCTCTAAGATAAAGAATCCTCCTGATACTCATCCTCTCTTCTTCCTCTCCACTTGCGAATCTCGCTAACACACCTACCCTCTTATCCCCCATCCCTTCTATCAAGGGCTTCCACACCCCCCACCCACCCCAGCCCCCAGCCCTCTCTCTCTCTCTGTCTCACCTGTCTCTCTCTCTCTCTCTGTCTCTCTGTCTCTCTGTCTGTCTCCCTCTCTCTCTCTCTCTCTCTCTCTCTCTCTCTGTCTCTCTCTCTCTCTCTCTCAATAAAAAAGAATAACTGAGCTTCAAAACTGCGCTTCTGAATGTATGGACAAAGGTATCGACGTGTGTGAGTTATGGTATTAGGTACTGAGCTCACACGGAGCTTGTCGTTGTTTTTCGTACCGCTAAGTTGATAGGAGACAGCAAATACGTTGTCCAGCGACGGTTTTTACTTTTTTTTTTTTTTTTTACGAGAACACAACTGTAGTAATCATGACTTGAGCCTGTTCTTGTTGTTTAACATTGATAGACAGCTTATGAATGTAACTATAAGCTTTACATTGGGCATTATATCTGATTCGGCTGTTCACCTCTACATATACAACATTTTCGCAGTTTCATTCATTATGTTGTTGTTGCAAGAAGTTGAGAGCGATTGAACTGCACTTTGCTCATAACTGCAATCAAGACCCGTCTGCTGACCGAGAATCATTCATCCAGCGTAAGTGTTATGAACAAACTTGTATGTTCAGCGCGTGCTTATTGTGTGTTTAATCTGTGCTTGCTCTTATCGTGAACTGATCCCATTGTTTGTTTTGTTTGTTTTTCCTTCTGTGACGCGCTTAATTTAGACAAATAGCAATATCACACAAAGGTTTTGTCGTCGGTGTTATGTTTGCCGTATTTCAGATTGAAATCATTATATACTGTCACAGTTCTTCATTAGACGCCATGGCTTACATCGTATGAATGATTCTTAGCCCCCCCCACCCACACCCACACTCCTCTCTCTCTCTCTCTCTCTCCTCTCTCTCTCTCTCTCTCTCTCTCCATCCTCAACAAAAACATATAATCTATTCTTCAGTGCCTTAAAAACGAAATTTGCTTTATGGACAAGAATATTGAATGTGAATATAGGCTGATGTACTCGAACGTGACAGCCTCCTGAATCACTGTTCACTCCTCCCAAACTATGGAGATTATACCAGTTTGGTGATTTATGCTTCTTAGATCCTCTTTTCGAAGGACTCTCTCTCTCTCCTCTCTCTCTCTCTCTCTCTCTCTCTCTCTCTCCTCTCTCTCTCTCTCTGTGTGTGTGTGTGTGTGTGTGTCTGTCTGTCTGTCTGTCTGTCTGTCTGTCTGTCTCTCTCTCTCT
>JADBJO010001015.1:252500-257500 GCA_016801955.1 Conus betulinus
GAATCACAACCTGGCACTCGCCAAATGGGCAAGTTCACAACCAAGTAGACTTCATTCTGGCCCCACAACGCTACAAGTCCAGCATCAACAAAGCACAAACAAAAACATTCCAGGCGCCGACATTGGCAGCGATCACGATCTTGTCCTGGCAACCTTCAAGCTCAAGCTGAAGTGGGAAGCGTTGTCTAAAGAACCCCGCATTCGCTTTGACCTAGAGAGAATTGAAGGACCCCGAAATTGCAGAGGTGTTCCAGGCTCAAGTAGGCGGGAAGTTTGCTGCCCTCCACTTAGTGGACAGCGATGTAGACACCCTTGCTAATAGCATCAAAGAAGTGCTAACTACAAAAGGTGAAGAAGTTGTGGGAAAGAAGCGAAAGAAGATCCAGCCTTGGGTTATAAACGAGGTCTTAGATCTACGTGACAAGAGGCGGGAACTAAGAGAAAAGAAACACTCTAGCGACAAAGCCAGGATGCAGTACCAACAGTTGAACAGAGAAGTCAGGAAGAAGATGAAGACAGCCAAGGAAGATTGGATAGAGGAGCAATGCGAAGCAATCGAGAAAGGCATGGAAGCAGGGAACAGCAAAAGAAGCCTACTCAAGACCACTCAAGACCCTCAATAAGACCAACCAGACAAGATCAGCGGTCATTGAGATAAGGATGGCAAGCTACTGACAGAGAATGAAGAAGTTCTGAAGAGGTGGACAGAATAGTGTGAGGGCCTCTACAATTACCAGTTCAACCCAGACACATCCATTTTGCAGGACAACCCACAACCCACAGACAATGAGAACAGTCTCCAAGTACTGAAGGAGGAGGTTGAGGCCGTGATACAGAGTTTGAAGCCAGGGAAATCCCCAGGAGTGGACAATGTCCCAGCTGAGCTTTTGAAATATGGAGGGAAAGAGACCACAGAAACACAAACATTGCGATGTCAGAAGATCTGGACAGAAAAGAAGTGGCCAACAGAGTGGACCCAGTCATTGGTGATTTCCTTACCCAAGAAGGGCAACCTCAAACAATGCCAAAATTACAGGACTATTATTCTGATCAGCCACCCCGGCAAAGTCATGCTTCATGCTTCGCATCATCCTCAACCGACTGAAATCCAAGGCTGAGGAAATGCTATCAGAAGACCAAGCAGGTTTTAGAAGAGAGGGCGGAGCACTGTGGAGCAAATTTTCAACTGCTGAATCCTGATTGAAAAATATCTACAACACCAAAAGGACCTCTTCCACAACTTCATCGACTTTAAGAAAGCATTCGACGGGGTGTGGCACAACGGCCTATGGCAGGTTCTCAGAGACTTCAACATTGATGTGAGGCTCGTCCAAGTCATCCAGGCCCTCTGCGAACACTTCAGCAGCAAAGTACTTCTCAGTATCCAGCAGGGCCAGTTCTTCCCGTCCGCAGTCGGAGTCAGGCAAGGGTGTCTTCTATCTTCAGTCCTTTTTAACATCTTTCTGGAGAGAATCATGCAAGAGACCCTCGAAGAACACCACACCTCTATCAGCATTGGCGGCAGGCGGGTCTGCAACTTCGTTTCGCAGACAATATCGACCTCATGGGAGGCAGCAACACCGAGCTCCAGGATCTTACAAACAGACTTGTCACAAGAGCAAGTGCCTACGGCATGGAGGTCAGCACAGAGAAGTCAAAGGTCATGGTCAACAGCACGACTAACAGCAGTGCCAACATAACCATGAATGGTGAGCCCCTGGAAGAAATGACCAGCTTCAGGTACTTGGGAGCAACCCCGTCCGAAGATGGCACCTGCACAGCAGAAATCCGAATCAGGATCAACTCCGCATCAGCAGTGAAGCCAGACTGAACAGAGTGTGGAAGAGCAGCATCAAATTCCACACAAAATTCCGGCTCTACAAGTCACTAGTGGTCCCCATTCTGTTATATGGTTGCGAGACATGGACACTGATGGCCGAAACAGAAAGAAGAATCCAGGCGTTTGAGAATAGGTGCCTGAGGAAACTGCTCCACATCTCCTACAAAGAACACAAGACCAATGATTATGTGCGGAACCTGGTCACTAACCTAGTTGGGCCCCACGAACCACTTCTGGCAACCGTCAAACGACGGAAGATGGCATGGTTTGGCCACGTAATTCGTCACAACACCCTCTCCAAAACATCCTTGAAGGTACCGTTGAAAGAGGGCGCAGACGAGGACGGCAGAGAAAGAGCTGGTCCGAAAATATAAAGGACTGGACCAAATTGACCATGCCAGATCTCCTCACGACAGCTACCAACAGAAGAGCCTGGAGAGAAACGGCGGCTGCCTCATCACGTCCCCCCCCAACGACCCAGCGGTCAAGGGAATGACTGACTGACTGAATGACACAGAGATGGACTGATTTATCTCCTGTTGTTTGTCATCTGCACCATGGATAGTACATTAGTCCACTGGAATATCCGTGGTTTGAACTCTAACTTTGAGGAGCTGCAGTTTTTGTGCCGTACTCTTAAACCTCAGGTTGTAGCTTTTCAGCAAACAAAAATTCAAAGCCAGAAGATCTTCGCTCTTTCTGGCTTTAGTATTCTTTCGAAACCTGCATCTTCGAAATCTTCCACGTTGGATAAACGGGTGGCGTGGTCCTTATCCACAAAGCTTCGCTGTTTAGCCCTCTTGTTCTTACTTCCCCTTCAGGCAATATCTGCGAGAGGCACTCTCCATAAACCGTTACAGTTTGCTTGTCGTATCTTCTACCTTCTGTCTGAGTTAGTCGTCAGGACCTTGTCAGTCAGATCGAAGAACTTCCTCGCCCTTGTTTGTTGTTGGGTGACTTTAATGGGCCGTGTGGATGCGTCATCCCAAGGTCTCCTTTTGGAAGGGTTTTTTTTTTCTCAGCTAAATCTGTATTGTCTGAATGACGGCTGTCCTATGTTTATGCATGATTCCAACGGTGCGCTTTCGTGTATTGATCTGTCACTGTGTGACCCCACGCTGGTCCTGGACTATGAGTGGTCTGTCCACGATGATCTGCATGGAATTGACCATTTTCCCGTTATGTTAAAATCCATGACAACTGAAAACACCTCAATTGTGAAAAGGCGAATTGAAATCTTTTTACTGCAAATGTTTCAAAGGAGCTCCAGAGCGTCGGGTGTTTAAAAGACCTTCAGTTCCCTTGACATCCAAAACATCATAGGAAAAAAGTCTGGAAAATTATAAAAGAAAATCGAACGGGAAAACACCAACCCATCTATTTATCACCCGAAATTTGCTGATGCTCTGATAACTGACAAACAAGTTGGTGCCAACCTGTAGGCCTCCACCAAAATTCGTCATCCTCAAGTACATCTGCTTTTTTTTAAACAAACAACTCAGAGAAAAATTTTCATGCAACTTTAACTTCAGACAACTCTGAAATGTACATTGTACCATTTTCAATTGATGAACTGAAATCAGGTCTGCAAACCTGCAATGATTCTGCCCCTGGCCTAGATGATATTCATTATCAGCTTTTGGAACATCTCCCAGAGAGCTATCTCCAGACCGTTCTAAAAGTCTACAACCATATCTGGACCACAGAGTGCTTTCCGCCGTCTTGGCGAAAAGCCCTGATCGTTCCTATTCCTAGGCCTGGAAAAGACCTTACCAACACTTCAAATTATCGTCCAACAGCTTTGACCAGCTGCCTCTGCAAACTAATGGAAAAGATGGTCCTTTTCCGTCTGATGTCAAAACGGGCCTTTTAATCAGTGAACAGCGCGGGTTCGGGAAGTACCACTTTACGTTGACCATTTAGTCCGTCTTGAAACCATCGTATGCAACGCTTTCATTAATAAGCAACATGTGATTGCTATCTTTTTCGATCTGGAGAAAGCCTATGATACCACTTGGAAATACGGAGTTCATAGGGATCTTCTAAAACTTGGTTTTAGTGGTCATCTTCCTATATTTATTCCAAACTTTCCGGCTGATTAGCAATTCCAAGTCCATAGCGGCACCACGCTCTCTGATATCCATGGGCAGGAGTTGGGTGTACCTCAAGAGAGCATTCTTACCCCTGCTCTCTTCGGTATCAAAATTAACGAGATTGTCAGTTCAGTAAACCGGATATCCGAGTCATCTCTGTTTGTCGATGACTTCGCATACTACGCAGTTGGATCCTCTTATGCCAGCGTATAGTGTCAACTCCAACTTTGTGTGGATAAGATTCGACAATTGGCCGAGGAAAACGGGCTTACCTTTTTAACACCAAAACACAGTCTCTCCATTTTCACAGTTTTTATCGGTTCTTTGCCGATCCTGAAATTCGTCTGAACAAATCCACCATTCCAGCAGTGAAAGAAGCCAAATTTCTGGGTGTTTTTTTTTTAATCGAAACTTAAAAAGTCCACCCCATACTTAAAAGCTGCATGCAGAAAGCATTGAACATTCTGAGAGCTGTGGCACACACGCACTGGGCCGGTGATAAAGAAGAGGAAAGAGAAGAAGACAAGGGGGCCGATGGTGAGACAGAGTGGGAGGGGAACAGAGTTCGTGGTGGAAGGGGAATGGACGACAGGGACATGGAGGCAGGGGAGGGGGGGGGGGGGGGGGGGGGGGGGGGAGAGGGGGGGGGGGGAGAAAGAGAAGAGGGCAAGGGGGCGGAGGATGAGGCAGAGCGGGAGGGGAACACGGGTGGTGGTGGAGGGAAGAGGAAGACAGGGAAGGGCAAAGGAAGTGGAGGACAGGGGGAACACGTGATGAAAAGGAGTAGTCTTGCGAAAGGAAGAAGGGGGTGTGGGGGGGATGACGGAGGAGCGAGGGGGAGGTGGTTAGTTGGAAGAGGGACGAGAGAAGGCAAAGTAAAGGGAACGGTGGAGGCAACAAGTCATTTCGTATTCGAAGTTCTTATGATATTTTGTAGTGAGTCCGTTTCTTGATTAGGAATATAAAAACAAGGATGCTTTGTTTGTAGAGTGCACTGGTGAGGATGGACAACTGACAATACTTTAGATTTCTTGCTAGGAAGATGCTTGATGACGGATGCAGAAACG
>JADBJO010001015.1:264529-269529 GCA_016801955.1 Conus betulinus
ATCAGCCAGCCTTAAAGTGGAGGACCAGCCACCAAATACTGGAGAGAGAGAGAGAGAGAGAGAGAGAGGGAGAGATGTGCACATCTCTTGGGGATATACATAAGTAAAGTTTTGTTGTGAAACTGCTCTTAATTGTGTCAGTCTACTTCTTGCTCATACATCCTTTCATGATTGAATATCTTTCTGATACTATCTGTCGCTTGGAATACAAGCACATTCAATTGCATAAGCCAAATGTGAATTGCTTCTGATTCATTCTTGAGTACCTCAGATACTCTTGAGAAAAAAAAAAAGTCTGCTGACTTAGTACTGGAAGGTTGCTCCTTCTGCCACTAGTATGAGAGAGGGTGAAAGTGGATTTTGATATATAAAAACTACTCTATCATTTTAATAGAGGGAAACGGTCTGAATCTTCCTCCTTATGACCAGCTCGTCACACACACACACACACACCACACACACACACACACACACACACAGAATCCAAAAGGCCATGCAAAGTAATGGATTTACAAATCAAGTAATCCCATGCGTTTTGAGCGCTTTCATTCATTGTAAGATGGCACGCTAGCATACGATCAAATTACACCCATCTGCTCATCCCCGTCCCCCACCCACCCTTCCCAGCCCCTTCCCCGGCTGGAGCACATCCTGTGTGTGTGTGTGTGTGTGTGTGTGTGTGTGTGTGTGTGTGTGTGTGTGTGCATTTTTCACACAAGCTTTGAAAGATGCGTCATTACTACGAAAGGTGAAACCAAGAAGTGAAACAGGTGACATGTGCTTACTCATAGCGTAGTACAGGTCCATGTTTTCTTCTCGAAGTATCCTCTCCAGTATCTGCCACCAGGTGGGGTCTTTCTTTACCGAATACTGGACTTCCTGAAGGAGGCCCGTGACGCGATTCTCGCTGCGTCGGTCATCAAGCTTCACTGGCTCCTGCTGTAAACAGCATCCAGCAGCAATGATCTGTGTCAGTCATGTAAGTTAATGACACCTTGTGGGAATGAGGCTACTCATACTTTCTGGGAAGAGCTTGAAAAGTTCTGAAGGATGAATGTTCACACTGTGAAAGATTGTCTCTTACAGTGGAGATTATACTATTCGGTACTGATGAGAAAACGAAAATCTATCTGATCATTCTAATGGGAAAGTATTTCCTTTATAAATGTATAATCAACAAAACAAAAGTAATGTAAACATGTTTTTGAATGAGTTGGTCTACAGATATAAAACGGAGAACATTATGTCCTTGATGGAGGTGAATTATGCAAGCTACCAAACAAAATGCTTACCTTATATTTCACTAGTGATGGGGGGGGGGGGGGGGGGGGGGGGGGGGGGGGGGGGGGGGGGGGGGGGGGGGGGGGGGGGGGGGGGGGGGGGGTAGTATATAGAGAGATACTATGTACTGTGTCTTCTTCTCTCTTTCTTTTCTGTTAAATGTGATCCGCATCCATAGAGTCTTCGAGCACGTTAATATATCTGTATGTTCAAAATATTTTTGGGGAAAGGGGGTTGTGTGGGACACTGGGAAACAAACAGATACTCCAAACACCGCATATGATACAATCATTGAAAATAAAAACCGTTTGAAAGTATGCCATGTTAAAGATACATTCAGTCCTCGGCAAGATTTGGATCATCCTTGTCACAATATCACAGTCATCGTCGTCAACCATCAATATCATCATTCTGGTCTCAGAGAGAGATTTCAAACATTATCAGAAAAGAAACATCTGACACATAAATGCTTCTGCGATGTGAACATACTTACCGAGCCATGTTTGCTAAGAAAAGGTGCAAAGTCTTGCAGTGTCCGAGTGCTGATTGCATCACACACTAGGATGAAGATGTTCTGAAGCAGCTTTTTCTTCAGTCTAACCTTCGACAGGAAATCCATCTGGAGAGAAAAAGGAAACAATACATATGGAACATTATGCTTAGCTTTCTTGACTAAAGACCATATTAAACATGGAAAGGCAGCATATCTGTGTCAGGGTATATGAGAGACAGACAGACAGACAGAACGAGAGAGAGAGAGAGAGAGAGAGAGAGAGAGAGAGCACAGCTGTGCTAAAGTATTTGTCAGAGAGACAGAGTGAGAGCAAGTAGACGCACATCAATACAAACCTCTCTCTCACTCTCTCTCTCTCTGGTGTGTGTAAAGGCAATAGTCACACAAACGCACACACATACACACACACAGACGCGCGCGCACGCGTTGAAGAAAGGTGGGAGAGAAAGAGAGAGAGAGAGAGAGAGAGAACGTCTGTGGCGCCCCTGTCATACCACCGTTACAGCAGATAGGGCATGTTTTGACTGCACTAAAACGAACGGGGCACTGTAAATCAAACTCTACAACGCTCTGTTATGTCGGCTGCTGTCGCATCACGTTTTTACACACCTTGGGAAACGAGGGCGAAGGGCGGAGACCGGAGAGAAAGGTGGCGGGAGGAGGGAGGGGGTAAAGGACGGGAGAGACGGTGAGGGCTATGTGTCCCCTAGACTGCTAACGAAAAAATCCTCGTTTGTCAACTTTGGAAACCTGATCCAAATCAAGACTCTCCCTCAAACCCAAACTACTCCTGCTTCATTTATGTCTGTGTGTTCCTTTAACGCTCAGTCCGCAGCAAAGAAAGAAAAGATACCTGCAATAAACTCTTTGATTCTGGACAATGCCCTTGACCTTTTCTGCATCACGGAATCATGGCTATGTCCTCATGGCGATGAACCAAAGTGCAAAGGACTGGCCCCACCAGGATACTGCACTCTGTCTTTCCCCCGTCCCTCACGTGGTGGTGGTATTGCCATCATTATGAGAGAGTGTCTGTCCCCCGACGTCAAAGTCCAGTCTGACTTACCATTTCAACACTCTACATTTGAAATAGTGCACCTCATCATCACCCTTTCACAGCATTCTATTAACTTGTTAACCCCTTTACCGCCCACCCCCAAACAGGAAAAATAAACTGACTGAAAAAAGAATTCTTTTCTGAACTTCTCGACCTCTTGGACTATTGTAATAGTTTGAAGGGAAATCTTCTGATTATTGGCGACGTCAATCATCATTAGACCAGCCCTCTCACCCCCCTCCTGCCAAACTCCTTGACATCCTGAACACATACGGCCTTGCCCAGTCGGTGGATGCTTCAATCCATTGTCGTGGTCATACGCTGAATTGGGTCGTGTGCCGCCAGGATGAGATGATAGCCCTTGTACAGTCGACCACAGTGGACAAAACATTACCTTCAGACCACTACTGTGTGGTCGTGGTGCTATCTGTGCCCAGGCCCCCCACCCAGCCTAGGTACGTGGAGAAGAGGAGGCTGGCTGGCATCAACATCTCCTCTTTTAGGGATGATTTGAAGACCTCCCTGTACTCCGCCCCCAGCCCCTCACCAGCTGGACCTGTGTCTGCAGGACACCCTCAACACTACGTCCCGGCCAAACGCTGCAAGGTGACGATCAGAAATGTTACCGTCCTGTCCATTTTCTAAACTACCACGTACAGAAATGGGTTCTTATCCACATAGCAGTAAACGTATGCAAGTATGGGCTAAAGAGAAAAAAAAAGAGGAAAAAGTCAGAAATAAAGCAAAAGGAAGGACAGAAAACAAGGGAAAAAAAAAAAAATAAGGTAAAGAGAAAAGGGGGGAGCGGGTAGAGAGAGATATACTTACAAATTTGTTGGAGTCTAGAAGTTTATGAGAAAACAGTTTGACCAAAACTTGACCAGGATTCAGAATGCTGCTTATTCTATCCGTGTTTCTGACGAGGAGATCTGCTTTCACCACACCCTTGTCTTTGCTATCCAGCTGCAAAATGAATCGGGTAAATTGGATCTAAGTTAGACATGGCACTTCTGTTTGTGGATCTGTTCAATACTTGACAATTGTTTGAATTTTGACGTGAGATTGTGAATATTTATCAGTGAATGAAATCCAGCGTATGTTTGAACAGACAAAGCGTCAGGATTTTTTTTTTTAAGATTATAAGGGTTTAAGATCAGCGGGGAAAATCCTTCGCCTCTTTTTCTCTCTGTCTCTTGTATTTGGATAATAATTATTCATTAACATTTTTTTGTCGAATCTACTTCTTTTTAAGTTGATTTTTAAACCAATTCCTCCTCAAAGTACCGATTCAGACATTAAAATGTAATTACGTACTCTTGTGTATGTGAATGCAGATAATGCACAATAATTCTAGGAGAGCAAGGAAGGGGGTTAGGCCAGTTGTAGGCCAGTTAGGACGATTTTGAGGTGAAGACAGGAGTGGGCCAGGGATGTCTGTTGACACCTTTCGTGTTCCTCCTGGTCATCGACTGGATCATGAAGACCACAACAACAGGCGGGAACAATGGGATACAATGGACACTCTGGATGCAGCTGGATGATCTTGACTTTGCTGACGACCTGGCGCTCCTCTCCCACAGTCACACACAGATACAGGACAAGACCACCCGCCTTGAGACAACATCAGCAAGAACAGAGCTCAAGATAAACAAGACAAAGACCGAGTTGATGAAGATCAACACCACAGACAGCAGCCCAGTCACAGTCGGAGGCGAGGCGATCAGGAAAGTAGATTCCTTGGTCTACTTGGGAAGCGTGATTGACAAGCAGGGAGACACTGACCGAGACATCGTAGCCAGGATGAGCCAGGCGCAAGCAACATTCATCATGCTGAAGAACATCTGGGCCTCAGGAGAGACCAGAAGGACGATAAATTTGCGAATCTTCGATTCAAACGTGAAGTCGGTTCTGCTCTATGGCTGCGAGATTTGGAGAACAACCAAGGCAATACAGCAAAAGATTCCGACTTTCGGTAAGGTAAGGTAATGTTGTTTATAGCCCAGCCGACCGCAAAGGGCCATATCAGGGCTGTCACCACGTTAAAATCAACTCACAATCATAAAAAAGCCTTTCACACATCTCTTTAAAATACATCTTCTAAAACAAGTACCAGAAACTTCATCAACACCTGTCTGAGGCGCATCTTCA
>JADBJO010001015.1:274529-277029 GCA_016801955.1 Conus betulinus
ACAGACTTGTCACAAGAGCAAGTGCCTACGGCATGGAGGTCAGCACAGAGAAGTCAAAGGTCATGGTCAACAGCACGACTAACAGCAGTGCCAACATAACCATGAATGGTGAGCCCCTGGAAGAAGTGACCAGCTTCAGGTACTTGGGAGCAACCCTGTCCAAAGATGGCACCTGCACAGCAGAAAAATCCGAATCAGGATCAACTCCGCATCAGCAGCGATGGCCAGACTGAACAGAGTGTGGAAGAGCAACATCAAATTCCACACAAAATTCCGGCTCTACAAGTCACTAGTGGTCCCATTCTGTTATATATGGTTGCGAGACATGGACACTGATGGCCGAAACAGAAAGAAGAATCCAGGCGTTTGAGACCAGGTGCCTGAGGAAACTACTCGCACATCTCCTACAAAGAACACAAGACCAATGATTATGTGCGGAACCTGGTCACTAACCTAGTTGGGCCCCACGAACCACTTCTGGCAACCGTCAAACGACGGAAGATGGCATGGTTTGGCCACGTAATTCGTCACAACACCCTCTCCAAATGGAATATCCGTGGTTTGAACTCTAACTTTGAGGAGCTGCAGTTTTTGTGCCGTACTCTTAAACCTCAGGTTGTAGCTTTTCAGCAAACAAAAATTCAAAGCCAGAAGATCTTCGCTCTTTCTGGCTTTAGTATTCTTTCGAAACCTGCACGAAATCTTCCACGTTGGATAAACGGGTGGCGTGGTCCTTATCCACAAAGCTTCGCTGTTTAGCCCTCTTGTTCTTACTTCCCCTTCAGGCAATATCTGCGAGAGGCACTCTCCATAAACCGTTACAGTTTGCTTGTCGTATCTTCTACCTTCTGTCTGAGTTAGTCGTCAGGACCTTGTCAGTCAGATCGAAGAACTTCCTCGCCCTTGTTTGTTGTTGGGTGACTTTAATGGGCCGTGTGGATGCGTCATCCCAAGGTCTCCTTTGGAAGGTTTTTTTTTTTTTCTCAGCTAAATCTGTATTGTCTGAATGACGGCTGTCCTATGTTTATGCATGATTCCAACGGTGCGCTTTCGTGTATTGATCTGTCACTGTGTGACCCCACGCTGGTCCTGGACTATGAGTGGTCTGTCCACGATGATCTGCATGGAATTGACCATTTTCCCGTTATGTTAAAATCCATAACAACTGAAAACACCTCAATTGTGAAAAGGCGAATTGAAATCTTTTTACTGCAAATGTTTCAAAGGAGCTCCAGAGCGTCGGGTGTTTAAAAGACCTTCAGTTCCCTTGACATCCAAAACATCATAGGGAAAAAAGTCTGGAAAATTATAAAGAAAATCGAACGGGAAAAACACCAACCCATCTATTATCACCCGAAACTTGCTGATGCTCTGATAACTGACAAACAAGTTGGTGCCAACCTGTAGGCCTCCACCAAAATTCGTCATCCTCAAGTACATCTGCTTTTTTTAAACAAACAACTCAGAGAAAAATTTTCATGCAACTTTAACTTCAGACAACTCTGAAATGTACATTGTACCATTTTCAATTGATGAACTGAAATCAGGTCTGCAAACCTGCAATGATTGCCCCTGGCCTAGATGATATTCATTATCAGCTTTTGGAACATCTCCCAGAGAGCTATCTCCAGACCGTTCTAAAAGTCTACAACCATATCTGGACCACAGAGTGCTTTCCGCCGTCTTGGCGAAAAGCCCTGATCGTTCCTATTCCTAGGCCTGGAAAAAGACCTTACCAACACTTCAAATTATCGTCCAACAGCTTTGACCAGCTGCCTCTGCAAACTAATGGAAAAGATGGTCCTTTTCCGTCTGATGTCAAAACGGGCTTTTAATCAATGAACAGCGCGGGTTCGGGAAGTACCACTTTACGTTGACCATTTAGTCCGTCTTGAAACCATCGTATGCAACGCCTTCATTAATAAGCAACATGTGATTGCTATCTTTTTCGATCTGGAGAAAGCCTATGATACCACTTGGAAATACGGAGATAGGGATCTTCTAAAACTTGGTTTTAGTGGTCATCTTCCTATATTTATTCAAACTTAGGGATCTTCTAAATGGTTTTAGTGGTCATCTTCCTATATTTATTCCAAACTTTCCGGCTGATTAGCAATTCCAAGTCCATAGCGGCACCACGCTCTCTGATATCATGGGCAGGAGTTGGGTGTACCTCAAGAGAACATTCTTACCCCTGCTCTCTTCGGTATCAAAATTAACGAGATTGTCAATTCAGTAAACCGGATATCCGAGTCATCTCTGTTTGTCGATGAGTTCGCACTCTACGCAGTTGGATCCTCTTATGCCAGCGTATAGTGTCGACTCCAACTTTGTGTGGATAAGATTCGATAATTGGCCGAGGAAAACGGGCTTACCTTTTTAACACCAAAACACAGTCTCTCCATTTTCACAGTTTTTATCGGTTCTTTGCCGATCCTGAAATTCGTCTGAACAAATCCACCATTCCAGTAGTGAAAGAAGCCAAATTTCTGGGTGTTTT
>JADBJO010001015.1:282029-297029 GCA_016801955.1 Conus betulinus
CATTTCTTTTCCCTTCAATAAATCTTTGGGAGTATGAAGCGCTGTAAATGTTCATTGACCATAAATGTATGCCCACGAACTTGAAAACGTATGCACGATCAGCATAGATATATATATAAAAGCAAGTCATGAATCGATCACATGTTATGCAAACATACATAAACTTGCACAAAGTATTTTAAAATAGGTTTTTTTTTCATTAAAAAGTCTCTCTCTCTCTCTCTCCCTCTCTCCCTTTCAAATATGTTAATAACCAACAGCGTTTTAAAGGAAACCAAATGGTCACGAATCGACAAGAAAGCAATTACAGCTACAACAACAACAATAGCAACAACAACAACAACAAAACCCCAGCGCAGATAATGCTCAAATCTTGCAGTATCAGCAGCAACCTCAAAGCATTTTCATTTTCCTGTTTACTGAAAGCTGACATCTTAGTGTACACTGACAATATAAACAAACTTCCGCTGCAACTTCAAGACTCCATCAATGAAAGCATGAACAGTCTTGAATACGGTGCGAGTGTACATACAGTGCTGTAGATTTTTTTTTTAACCAAGAAAGCCTTGCACATGAATTCTTACGATAATAAAGCAAGAACTATGTAAATCATGTACTTTCTGTGGACATTCGTATATCTTCCCGAAAGCTAATTTTTTTTTCACCATTGAGCATAGCATGTAAAATGGTGCATGAAAGAAGGTGGTGCAAATTCATCACCGTATCATTGATAAAGTCAATCAAGAAAATCGTCAAGATGACTGCAGCGAACAAAGTGTGAAGAGTGAGTTAGGGGGAAAGGAACGGCCCCACAAAGACTGGGCTTCACGTTTACTCCAAATAAAGGCAAGCCTCTTTGACAGAATGCCAAGCTCTGGAAAACACGGTCATGACCCGTCATTCTGCGGCTGCTGCTCAGCTGGTTGAAGGGGGGGAGGCTGCCCATGGATCAGGTCGCTCTGTTGCGGAGGATGCTGTGACACTATGGGGTCATGCTGAACAGAACTGTTGTCGTCTGCTTCCTCTGTCTCTCCACTGGGCAAGGCAACTGACGAGTCGGAAGACACCGAGTCTGTGTCCTGTGTGTCCACACCTTCTGGACATCCTCTTGTCCTCTGTCAACATCCTCTTCACTGCTGGCATGACCGGTTACAGTGTGGTGGTTTTCTCGGAGGTCAACAACGTCAAAATCCTCTTCCCGTGGTCCTCCTCAGAGATGTCATGTTCTTCACGTACCTCATGGTGCATGTATGGTCGCTTCAGAATGGTCTGATGAGCGTCGATATCCATAGGAAGGGGATCACATGACTGTGACGTGCACCCCTCTGAGCTTCGGTCATAGTTTTCACCTTTGTAAGTTTCTTGTACAGTTGGATGCTGGTGGACATCACCGGTGAATTCCGCGTGTTCTGTACCGCCAGATGATTGTACTGTCACTGGAGTGGGTGGATCAAGCACGGGCTCCTCATCGCCTCCCCTTTCACTCTCTTCACCGCTCTCATTTGTACATGGATGTTTGGACACTACGTTGTGTTTTTGAGTAACTATCAGAGTGTTGACGTTTATTTATGTTGATATTAATGTTTATCCATTTTGGCTGATGTGCTGGAGAACCCGGACAAGGTGGCTGAATCGAGTTCATGTCGTCTTGTGATGCAGCAATCACCTCTTCCAGTATCTCCTGCTGAGATGACTGAAGCCATTGTGGAACATCTTCCAGAACCTGTTGACTGAATGGAGTATCTGTTTCCAGAGCATCGTTTATTCGTAAAGTTTCGCTGGTTCTTGTGCTGGTTTCGTCTTTTGCTCCAGGACGACTTGACTTTGGTGGATAGTTCAAAGGCTTTACCTCATTTGCTGGTGAGTCATCAGGGCGCCTGTCAGTGGGCGACTGTCTGGCGTTGTCTACAATGGACTCTGTGGACGAACTTCTCTCACTGTACGGACCACTGGGTCTGGTCGCTTCTCTGCGAGTTGCTATCGATGACCAGCCAGTTGGGATGATTCCAGTGGTTCTTTGTTCACCGCAGACTGGGACTTCTGCAAAGACGACTCTCCTGCATTGAGAATGACAGACCTTTCTGGGACGTTAGGAGTCAACGCACCTCCTCCTCCTCCTCTGCCTCCTCTCCCACTGCCTCTGCCTCCTCCACCTCCTCCTCCTCCTCCTCCTCCTCCGCCGCCGGCTGCTCCACCACGCATGTCTTCCTCACGTTCCCAGGGATCTGTTAACATCAGGGTACCTTCAGTTGAGGTGAGACTAAGGTGTCGGAGTAAAGTAAGTTTATTGTTAATTATGTGGATTGATTAACCTGCTCCCGTAAGAATGAGAAGGGATCATGAAGTATGAAGACAGAGAAGAACAACCGCATGTGACACACACACACACACACACACACACACACACACACACTGGGTTAACACTTTAGGTTATTTCACGTCTGGCTTCACATCCCTCCCCCCCCCCCCCCCCCTACTTCCAACCCCTTTCTTTGTCTCACACCCTTCCCTTTGTCAGTCTGTCTGACTTTGTTGCAAGCCGACTTTATGGAGGCGTGACACTGACGTCAACATTATAGAAACTTTTGACGTAACTGTGCGCCGGTCATCGCCACCTCTCCTTCCCATCCCCTTTTTTTTATCCTGTGAACTGGTTGGATGTTTTGTAGCTGAGCGTGTTGCACGTATCATGCAGGTAGTAGTAGACTGTGCAACTTCCTTCATCAGCAAAGGCTGAAAACCGCTGGGATCTGAGAGATCGTCATCTCTGATTACAGCTGCGTTGCGTCGCACTGCACGCGTTGGAAAGAGACAGCCTCCATTCAGATTACTTACACCTCCCCAGCCCCTCTTTTTTTTTTTCATAATGAATTTTTATTGGCTGTCATTTTCCTCTTACAAGCTATCAATTAGATTGTGGAAACAGGATGGATAGTTTTAACCTCTGCAGGTAGGAGCAAGCCTCCCAACTTCACTGATCTACCATAGGCCATAAAGCTGAGCAGGGTCAATTTTCAGTGAGCAAAACTCAACACTGGTGTAAGTCAGAGAGGAGAAAATTCATTTCTCATACTCTGAGATCAAATGTCAAAGTTTCATTGATCGTCGCAGACGAAAATACTCTGGGACCATGTTACACACACAAACACTGACGCAGCACAGGATCAAGAGTCCAAGCCACGATGCAGTCACGTGGACAATTGACTGAAAATCAGCCAGCCTTAAAGTGTGAGGACCAGCCACCAAATACTGGGAGAGAGAGAGAGAGAGAGAGGGAGAGATGTGCACATCTCTTGGGGATATACATAAGTAAAGTTTTGTTGTGAAACTGCTCTTAATTGTGTCAGTCTACTTCTTGCTCATACATCCTTTCATGATTGAATATCTTTCTGATACTATCTGTCGCTTGGAATACAAGCACATTCAATTGCATAAGCCAAATGTGAATTGCTTCTGATTCATTCTTGAGTACCTCAGATACTCTTGAGAAAAAAAAAAAGTCTGCTGACTTAGTACTGGAAGGTTGCTCCTTCTGCCACTAGTATGAGAGAGGGTGAAAGTGGATTTTGATATAAAAACTACTCTATCATTTTAATAGAGGAAACGGTCTGAATCTTCCTCCTTATGACCAGCTCGTCACACACACACACACACACACACACACACACACACACACACACACACACACACACACAGAATCAAAAGGCCATGCAAAGTAATGGATTTACAAATCAAGTAATCCCATGCGTTTTGAGCGCTTTCATTCATTGTAAGATGGCACGCTAGCATACGATCAAATTACACCCATCTGCTCATCCCCGTCCCCCACCCACCCTTCCCAGCCCCTTCCCGGCTGGAGCACATCCTCTGTGTGTGTGTGTGTGTGTGTGTGTGTGTGTGTGTGTGTGTGTGTGCATTTTTCACACAAGCTTTGAAAGATGCGTCATTACTACGAAGGTGAAACCAAGAAGTGAAACAGGTGACATGTGCTTACTCATAGCGTAGTACAGGTCCATGTTTTCTTCTCGAAGTATCCTCCAGTATCTGCCACCAGGTGGGGTCTTTCTTTACCGAATACTGGACTTCCTGAAGGAGGCCCGTGACGCGACTTCTCGCTGCGTCGGTCATCAAGCTTCACTGGCTCCTGCTGTAAACAGCATCCAGCAGCAATGGTCTGTGTCAGTCATGTAAGTTAATGACACCTTGTGGGAATGAGGCTACTCATACTTTCTGGGAAGAGCTTGAAAAGTTCTGAAGGATGAATGTTCACACTGTGAAAGATTGTCTCTTACAGTGGAGATTATACTATTCGGGTACTGATGAGAAAACGAAAATCTATCTGATCATTCTAATGGGAAAGTATTTCCTTTATAAGTGTATAATCAACAAAACAAAAGTAATGTAAACATGTTTTTGAATGAGTTGGTCTACAGATATAAAACGGAGAACATTATGTCCTTGATGGAGGTGAATTATGCAAGCTACCAAACAAAATGCTTACCTTATATTTCACTAGTGATGGGGGGGGGGGGGGGGGGGGGGGGGGGGGGGGGGGGGGGGGGGGGGGGGGGGGGGGGGGGGGGGTTAATGTAGTATATAGAGAGATACTATGTACTGTATCTTCTCTCTCTTTCTTTTCTGTTAAATGTAATCCGCATCCATAGAGTCTTCGAGCACGTTAATATATCTGTATGTTCAAAATATTTTGGGGGAAAGGGGGTTGTGTGGGACACTGGGAAACAAAACAGATACTCCAAACACCGCATATGATACAATCATTGAAAATAAAACCGTTTGAAAGTATGCCATGTTAAAGATACATTCAGTCCTCGGCAAGATTTGGATCATCCTTGTCACAGTATCACAGTCATCGTCGTCAACCATCAATATCATCATTCTGGTCTCAGAGAGAGAGATTTTCAAACATTATCAGAAAAGAAACATCTGACACATAAATGCTTCTGCGATGTGAAACATACTTACCGAGCCATGTTTGCTAAGAAAAGGTGCAAAGTCTTGCAGTGTCCGAGTGCTGATTGCATCACACACTAGGATGAAGATGTTCTGAAGCAGCTTTTTTTCTTCAGTCTAACCTTCGACAGGAAATCCATCTGGAGAGAAAAAGGAAACACAATACATATGGAACATTATGCTTAGCTTTCTTGACTAAAGACCGTATTAAACATAGAAAGGCAGCATATCTGTGTCAGGGTATATGAGAGACAGACAGACAGACAGACAGAAGAGAGAGAGAGAGAGAGAGAGAGAGAGAGAGAAGCACAGCTGTGCTAAAGTATTTGTCAGAGAGACAGAGTGAGAGCAAGTAGACGCACATCAATACAAACCTCTCTCTCTCTCTCTCTCTCTCTCTGGTGTGTGTAAAGGCAATAGTCACACAAACGCACACACATACACACACACAGACGCGCGCGCACGCGTTGAAGAAAGGTGGGGGAGAGAGAGAGAGAGAGAGAGAGAGAGAGAGAACGTCTGTGGCGCCCCTGTCATACCACCGTTACAGCAGATAGGGCATGTTTTGACTGCACTAAAACGAACGGGGCACTGTAAATCAAACTCTACAACGCTCTGTTATGTCGGCTGCTGTCGCATCGCGTTACACACCTTTGGAAACGAGGGCGAAGGGCGGACCGGAGAGAAAGGTGGCGGGAGGAGGAGAGGGGGGTAAAGGACGGGAGAGACGGTGAGGGCTATGTGTCCCCTAGACTGCTAACGAAAAAATCCTCGTTTGTCAACTTTGGGAACCTGATCCAAATCAAGACTCTCCCTCAAACCCAAACTACTCCTGCTTCATTTATGTCTGTGTGTTCCTTTAACGCTCAGTCCGCAGCAAAGAAAGAAAAGATACCTGCAATAAACTCTTTGATTCTGGACAATGCCCTTGACCTTTTCTGCATCACGGAATCATGGCTACGTCCTCATGGCGATGAACCAAAGTGCAAAGGACTGGCCCCACCAGGATACTGCACTCTGTCTTTCCCCCGTCCCTCACGTGGTGGTGGCATTGCCATCATTATGAGAGAGTGTCTGTCCCCCGACGTCAAAGTCCAGTCTGACTTACCATTTCAACACTCTACATTTGAAATAGTGCACCTCATCATCACCCTTTCACAGCATTCTATTAACTTGTTAACCCTTTACCGCCCACCCCCCAAACAGGAAAAATAAACTGACTGAAAAAGAATTCTTTTCTGAAGTTCTCGACCTCTTGGACTATTGTAATAGTTTGAAGGGAAATCTTCTGATTATTGGCGACGTCAATCATCATCTAGACCAGCCCTCTCACCCCTCCACTGCCAAACTCCTTGACATCCTGAACACATACGGCCTTGCCCAGTCGGTGGATGCTTCAATCCATTGTCGTGGTCATACGCTGAATTGGGTCGTGTGCCGCCAGGATGAGATGATAGCCCTTGTACAGTCGACCACAGTGGACAAAACATTACCTTCAGACCACTACTGTGTGGTCGTGGTGCTATCTGTGCCAGGCCCCCCCCACCCAGCCTAGGTACGTGGAGAAGAGGAGGCTGGCTGGCATCAACATCTCCTCTTTTAGGGATGATTTGAAGACCTCCCTGTACTCCGCCCCCAGCCCCTCACCAGCTGGACCTGTGTCTGCAGGACACCCTCAACACTACGTCCCGGCCAAACGCTGCAAGGTGACGAATCGTCCCTCCTGCCCGTGGTACAGCGCCGCAGCCGACCACATCAAAGCTGCCAAGGCCGGTCGACCGAGAGCTGAGCGCCAGTGGGACAGATCTGGCCTTCATGTCCATGAAGAAATATTCAACAAGAAGAAACATTTTGTAGATAGAATTGTGTTTGATGCTTAATCTTCCTTCTTTTCAATGAAAATATTAGATTGTAATATAAGGCGTCTGTTCAGCTGTATCAGCTCACAAACAGTTTGCTAGGCAGGAAAAGTAACGCTGTGTTCCCCACTGTCTTCGTTCCTTCCGACTCCCCATCCTTATCTCTGACTTTTTCAATACCAAAATCAAAACAATCAGAGACAATCTGAACAGTTCAAATTTCACTGGATCCCCTCCAGATAGTGATCGTTCTTTTTCAGGCCAACCTGACTGTTTTCAGTTCTGTGACTGAGGATGATGTTAGAAAAGTGATTGTTAATTTGCCTAGAAATTCATGTGACCTTGACCCATTGCCTTCATCCATCCTGTTCCACTGTATTGATTTTTTGCTCCCCTTCATAACCCATGTCATAAATGCTTCCCTCTCGTCTGGCGTTTTTTCCCCAAGAATACAAATCTGCTGTTGTTCGTCCCCTTCTCAAAAAGCCTTCCCTGGATCCAAATTCACTCAAAAATTACAGACTTGTCTCGAATCTCCCCTTCCTTGCAAAAGTCCTCGAGAAAATCGTACTTGCTCAGTTCTCAATTCATCTTACTCAAAATGAGTTGAATGACCCTCACCAGTCTGCTTACAGGGCTGGCCATAGCACGGAGACTGCTCTCCTGAAAGTTGTGAACGATCTCCTTCTTGCCCATGATGATGACAAAGTCTCTCTTCTCTCTCTCTTTTAGATGTTTCCCGGCATTTGACACCATCGATCATGACATTCTCCTTTCCAGACTCCAAACTTCTTTTGGCATTCAGGGCACTGTTCTTGCGTGGGTTAGGTCATATCTCAGTGATCGTTCCCAGAGAATTGTTGTCAATGGTCTTTCTTCATCTCCTACACCTCTAACCTGTGGGGTACCAAAAGGTTCCGTCCTTGGGCCAGTTCTGTTTGCTCTGTATGTCAGACCTGTGTCAGACATTATCGATCAGCACTCATTACTGCATAAGAGTTTTTGCTGATGACACTCAGATGTACAAGTCAAGCACTGTATCTGAACTCAAGGATGTTGTCAGTGATGTTAAAAGCTGTTCACAAGATTTAAAGAATTGGATGACTTTAAATAAGTTACAGCTGAATGACGACAAAACTGAAATTCTTCTCCTTGCTCCTCCCAAACTCCAAGGTCATCCCTCCCTTCCTCCTTCCATCAGTATCGGAAGTTTTGATATTCAACTCTCATCCCAGACTCGTAACCTCGGTGTGACTTTTGATTCCACCCTTTCTTTCAAGCACCACGTGTCTAATGTTTGTAAGGCAGCATATCTGGAAATATGTAAGATCAGTTCAATCAGAAACGTCCTTTCCATTGAAGCCACAAAAACTCTGGTTTGTTCCCAAGTTCTCTCAAGACTGGACTGCTGCAACAGTCTCTTGGCTGGTTCACCAAAGTACCTAATCAATAAACTGCAGAAGGTTCAGAATAGCGCTGCCAGGCTTGTTTGCAAGACGTCTAAACGTAAACATGTCACTCCTCTGTTGCAGTCCCTCCACTGGCTTCCCATTCAGAGGCGAATTGACTACAAGCTGGCTTCTATCTGTTTCTCTTCTGTTTCTAGCACTGGACCAAAATATCTTTGCGACATCCTCCACATCTCTACACCCATCCCGTCAACTTCGTTCCTCTGCCGACAGTCGCCTCTTGAGTGGAGTTGTACTGTCATTGATGCTCTGAAGGAATTATCTCCCTGTATGAGTGTGCGCATGTTTGGCAAATATAAACAGCCGCTGGTTTAAACGCATCGCTGACAGAAAATAAAGGGGGTGGGCGGAAATTAAACTGCTCCATCAGCAAGTGAAAAAAAAAATCAAACACCCACACAATAATCTTATAACTTGCCTGCTGTGAAGTTTACTATAAGTCAGTCACCAGACCGATCGCGTAACAGTATGGTGTGTGTGTGTGTGTGTGTGTGTGTGTGTGTGTGTGTGTGTGTGTGTGTACAATAACAAGAAACAGGAACAATGACTCTCTGTGTGTGTGTGTGTGTGTGTGTGTGGTGTGTGAGGGAGAGAAAAGGGACACAGACAAAGGGAAATATTTTGAAGGCCTATTCACAGCATAAGAAAGTCCCAAGGGGGGATAAGCCGAAATGATTTCTCTGGTAAACCCAGAAGGTCACGTCAAGCGCTTAGATATACCTCTGACATCAGCACGATAAGTGTGTCTGTGAATCCGTTCTATTTTTATGAGACTTTTCATTCAACAATGGCGTGCATGCATTATGCTCCTGGACCCATCTTCGTCTGGCCGGGATGTAGTATTGTTTGTCAGACATGTCCCACATTACGGACGATCAAACCAGAACAAACTGACGTGAAATACAGCAATACAGCAAAAAAAAAAGAAAAAAAAAATCCCACCGGAGTTTTGGATTACACCCTTATACGTCAAGTCTGCTGAATGCATAATAATACAGATCCAAAGTCGAATCAAAGGCGTTATGATGACGTTTTGTGGCGCTATGGGGAAGGAACGGAAAGGGGGTGGGGGTGCGAGTGTGTTGTTGGGGTGATAGACCGATAGTGTTGGCCTTTGCGAGGCGCGCTGTGTCTGATAATTATGGGCTAATACTAATAATCTGAGTGAGCTACACAGGTTTGTTCGTTACAGCGAGCTGATATAGTTTCATGTATACCTATCATTCTGTTCTGTTCCTGAACGACACAACGTTTGTGCACGCATGTAAAGTGGACTCAGGTTCAGACCTTTGTCGGGGAAGGATGGAGGGGGGTGGGGGGGGGGGGGGGGGGAGGGAAGGAAGCCTGGGCATAAAGGGTAGGAGAGGTAAATGAACATGACTCTTTGGCTTTTCCACAAACAGTACGTGTGTTTCAGGAAATCAGGGGTGGGGGTGGGGGGGGGGGGGGGGGGGGGGGGGGGGGGGGTCAAACGTTCAAAGGGTGTCAGCTCTATGTTTCCCTCAGCTCTATGTTCCCTCAAGTCAAGTACAGTGGTCAAGCAATGGTCTAACTGACAAGTGGTCTCTCTCTCTCTCTCCTCTCTCTCTCTCTCTCTCTCTCTCTCTCTCTCTCTCCCGTCATTTTCATTATAAACTCACGCTTGACCACTGGTCAGTTTAACCATTGCTTGACCACAGGTCATTCTGACCATTGCTTGACCACTGGTCACTCCGACCATTGCTTGACCAATGATCATTCTGACCATTGCTTGAACACTGTCACACTGACCATTGCTTGACCACTGGTCACTCTGACCATTAGTTGACCTCTGGTCATCATGTAACTTGAATTGAGGGAACATAGAGCTGAGGGAACATAGATGAGGGAACATAGAGCGGTTTGTTAGGAGAATTAGCTCTATGTTCCCTCAGCTCTATGTTCCCTCAAGTCAAAGAGATATTTACGTCATGTAATATGGCATGGCATATGTCATGGCACATGGAATGATATGACATGGCATTATGACATGACATGACATAGCATGTAACTTGACTTGAGGGAACATAGAGCTGAGGGAACAGAGAGCTGAGGGAACATTGCTGTGGGAACATAGAGCTGAGGGAACGTAGAGCTGAGGGAACGTAGAGCTGAGGGAACGTAGAGCTGAGGGAACATAGAGCTGAGGGAACGTAGAGCTGAGGGAACGTAGAGCTGAGGGAACGTAGAGCTGAGGGAACATAGAGCTGAGGGAACATAGAGCTGAGGGAACACAGAGCTGAGGGAACATAGAGCTGAGGGAACATAGAGCTGAGGGAACACAGAGCTGAGGGAACACAGAGCTGAGGAAGAAGCCCCCCCCCCCCCCCCCCCCCCCCCCCCCCAACCCCCCGGCCCCCCCCCCCCCCCCCCCCCCCCCCCCCACCCCCCCCCCCCCCCCCCCCCCCCCCCCCCCCCCCCCCCACCATTCGCCTTCATCCCCAGGTCTGGCCTCGGTCCGCCACCGCAGACTTAGTTCAGTGTCACAGTGACTCTAAGGGGCATAATGCTGAACTAAGATGAAAAACGAAGTAAACGTTGAATCAAACAAGCACTCGACTACACAATGAATCTGGCCCAAAACAAAACGAAACGAACAAAGCAAAAAGCATGCGACTTAAACTTAATTCCAAATTTGATGAATAGGAACAAAGCAGAAAAGCAGCGCGGAAACATTGTTATAAAGTTCTCTCTCTCTCTCTCTCTCTCTCTCTCTCTCTCTCTCTCTCTCTCTCTCTCTCATGCGACTTAAATTTAATTACAAATTTGAGAAATAGGAATAAAGCAGGGAGACAGCGTGAAAACAGTGTTATAAAGTTCTCTCTCTCCTCTCTCCTCTCTCTCTTCTCTCTCTCTCTCTCTCTCTCTCTCTCTCTCTCTCTCTCTGTCTCTGTCTCTGCATGTCTACCCCCCCCACCCAACCACCCTTCATCTCTCTATTTTTTTTCTATACGTCTTTGTGTGACGGTCAATCCTCCTTCCCACATCCTCTCTGCCTCTGTCTCTGTCTGTCTGTCTCTGTCTGTCTGTCTGTCTGTCTTTCTCTCTCTCTCTGCCCGATCAACTTGTTTTGCCTTCTGCCCTGTGTTCATCACCTCAAACTCTCATCAAAAACTCTTAAGCTGACTGTAGGGTTTTAAGTAATAATCTTGCCTATCTCTCCTCACCGTCTTTCCGATTCCATTCAGGTCAGCGTTAGCTTATCATGTAACCCAACTGATGTCAAAACTTCTATTTAAAAAGTGGCACACACACACACACACACACACACACACACACGCGCGCCCGCGCGCGCGCGCGCGCGCACGCACGCACACATGTGATACCACTTGTTTGATAAGCTCTTTCATTCTTGTATCCAATACTCTGAAACTTTCTTTTTTTTTTTTTTTTTTAGCCAACCATCCCCTTTCCTACTAATTACTATCTTCTCACACAGGTGACACGTGCATGCGCGCGCGCTCGTGTGCACACACGCACGCGCGCGCACACACACACACACACACACACACACACACACACACACATATGTACATGCGCATGTGTACTCTGATCATAGCAATGTATGAGACATACTTGCACCATGACACATGTAATACATCACTACCCAACACGAGAGAGATACTAAGAGCTGAGAAAGGGCAGAGGGGGGGGGGGGGGGGGGGTCAGTGACAGCGGCCTACAGAGATCAAGAAAATTCTGGGAGAGACAGAGACATAAACGCATGCGAACGCAAATGTGTACACACACACACACCACACACACACACACACACACACACACACACACATATGCAAAAGCGTACATGCGCCAACACATACATACATAATGAATCTTCATTAATATTTTAGTCAGTCGACAAATACGAAATTGATGCTGAATATGTCATAACACAATAAGTACAACGCCAGAACAATATGAAAACGGAGACTGAAGAGCACAACGATCTCTCTCTCTCTCTCTCTCTCTCTCTCTCTCTCTCTCTATCTGTGTGTGTCTGTGTGTGTCTCTCTGCGCGCGCACACACACACTTCAGAGAATCTCTTCTGCCTTGCTGTTTGTCTGTCTCTGCATGCCTAACAAATATTACATGAAACTCATAAACACACATACGCACTTGTACATAGAAAGACAGACAGATGCGCGCGCACGCTCACACACACACACACACACACACACACACACACACACACCGCACCGAGAGAGAGAGAGAGAGAGAGAGGGGGGGGGGGAGATGACCTCTAAAACGTATCATGTAGATAGAAACTCTAGGGTGAGATTTACATCATAGTTTCTGTTACATGTATAACAACTTAAATTAGTGACGGTAAATTAGTCAGCTAATTTCATGACTGTCGTCTGTCTGTCGAACGTGTCAGTAACTTAAAGTGCATCAAAGAAAAATTACGATCGACACTGAAAAGCTAATGGACACAATTATGTTTACAAATGACTTAACGGATATCGATACAACCCCCTTCTTTTTTTTTTTTTTTTAAAATATCTGTGACTGAAACGTGGTTGGCAACAAACTTCGAGTTAGATTGGTCTTGATTTGCAACTCGACTTCATTAAAAGGGAGTCTGCATGCAACCCTGATGTGGCCTCAATCGCTGGTCGGGTTGGCCAATACACAAACACTCGCCAGGCTAAATACCCCCCACATTTTTCTTGATACCCCCACGCTCATCGGTAACGGAATTGTAACAACTAGCAGGAAACTAAAGCTGGAACGAGACTGCTGCAAACAAGTAGCCTGTGTGTGTTAGCCGGCCAGCTTTTGATTGTGTGTTCGGCGAAGTCGAGTTCGAATGGCATTGCAATGTACGTGTGACAGTCGACGGCGATCATTGTGGAACACTTATCGATCGTTCGTTCATTTTCTTCTCTTCTTCTTCTTCCTAAAAGACTGGTATACTCAAAAACGAGTAGGTCACCAGCGCGCCCGTAGTTTCTCCACTTACCCCCAGAAACCTCTCCCTTGTGATGGCCATGGCTAGACTGATGTCGCTGTTACGACGACGATGGTTAAATCAAAAACGTAACAAAACCGTTTTCGCTGGTCTGTTTTTCTCTCCTCGTTCACCCCGTTTGCTGTCTGTCGCATAGAGGAACGACCAATCAAAATCAAGTCACATGATCCGGGGGAATTCCCATTGGAAGCCTCAATTTGAAACCCTTTTAACAGGAGAGCATCTACAGTGCGCGATAACCCGAGAAGTATTGTGGTGTTAGTTTCGTTTCCCGCCGTGCGATACAGTTATGAAAATGCATGCCGCGCAACATGAATGTTCGCCTGTAAAACCTACCGGCCCCCTCCCCCCGTTTTTCTTTCTTTCTTTCTTCTTTCTGTCTTCTTTGTTCGTTTTTGTTTTTTTTTTGCTTGTTTATCTTATTATTATTTTTTTTTAACCCTTTTAGTGTTCCAAATTCTAAACAATAAACAAGTAGGGTAACTCTTGCTCCCATAAGAAAACCTAACACCGAGTAACTTTTATTCAAGACTGGCACAGCCTTTTAAACTTGAATAAAGTCCGACAAATACAAATACGAACAATCTAATAGTCGGGGAAAAATAAGCGCAGGCCAACAAGGTCGTTCCTGCAAGCACAACTTGATGACTGACGGACTGACATGTACACATCAATCGGCGTGCACACACCACACATGCACTCACGCACTCACACACACACACACACACACACACACACACACACACACACACACACACACACACACACACACACACACCACGCGCGTGTGCGCGCGCACGCACGCACGCACGGTCAAAAGTATTCGACTTGTCTTCCAGAGGATTGAATGCAGTAACTGGTTAACACAATTACGAAACGTAATAAGCAGAATAGAAGTCTTGCATGAGCATGAAATCATGTGTGTGTGTGTGTGTGTGTGTGTGTGTGTGTGTGTGTGTGTGTTTTCCTCACAAGGTTGGTTAATTTCATGAATACGAAAGCGGTTGTTAAAAACAAAACAAAACAAAAAAGTCAGTGTGCACAAAGAGGAATCAGCCTTCACAAACAGGAGCATGGTTAAAAAAAAAAAAAAAATTGCTGGACTGGTTGATTTTGTAATTCTTTTATTCTCAGTGTGTGCTTCTGTCTCTTCCTTATTTCCCACCCCTCCGTTCCCCCCATCCTCTCCCCTTCGCTGTTAGTGTTCTTCACTTACATGCACAAAGAAGCACATAACACACCCTCAGAAATAACACACACACACACACACACACACACATGGTTATTATGTCCTGTACATTGACACAGAATTGATCCACTCACACGTGTTGTACACATTCCACAAGGTTAGAGAAGAGATACTCATTTAGATACCCAGCAGTGATCGTACAGATTTCAGCTGAATGTGCATTGCTTCTTGACATTTTTTTTTTTTTCACATGCGTACAGCTTTAGTGTGAGACGGGTTCTTCTTTTAGAGTGTTCAGTGACATGAACATGTTGGATGGATGACTCATGTGGCGATTAAGAGTTCCGTGAACCTGGATCCTCTGGAGTAGATGAATTATGCAAGGAGAAAGAGTGGGAGCCTGTCGGTGTTGAGTCTGTTATTAGACTTTAGCTTATTTCTTTTTCATACACGTTAGCTTCTTAAGAACTCTTGTTGGAAAGAAAACTACCCGTTTGCTCTCTCTCTCTCTCTCTCTCTCT
>JADBJO010001015.1:302029-309529 GCA_016801955.1 Conus betulinus
GGACAGTGGACTCGAAAGAACCTGGAAATATCAAACCTGTCTCCTTAACGACAGCGAGGAAAACACAACTAAAGAGTGGTGCAACGACGCTGGACATACGTCTTCGGTTGAATTCTTCAATTCGGTTCATATTGCTTACAGCGCTGGTGAAAACATCTTGTGAAATAGCATTGCTTTTACTCAACAGCTGGGTCTTCCAAAAACACGTAGGCCTATGCCTTGGCCATGGAAATATCTCAAGAAAAAAAAAGACAAAGGTAAGGTAAGGTAATGTTGCCTATAGCAAAAAAACAGAAAAAAAAAAACAAACAAACGAACATACCGGAGAAGCAGTAGAACTCGCGCACTGCAATCATTGGACTACCTCCAACAAGCAAAACTTCCATGATGCTAGAAGTACAGGTTGCTTCCAAAGTGTAAAGAAGAACAATAGGCATCCAGAGGAATAAATTCTGACCACACAGTTTTTATTTTCTCGTTACGAAATGCGCGAATCGGAAACAACATCAGTGTTCCAATCCATAGGTAGTTTTGTTAGTCTGAACACAAAAGACATTAGTTGAAGTGCACAGCTCAGTTTCAGGTTATCATGTGAATCGATTTAGTGAAAGATGAGGACGTAGATGCCCGTGTATTTTGTTGTTCTTAACATTCGTTTTTCTCATTCTCCTCGTTTGAAACCGGGCTGCATCTGTTGGTACTCATTTTTTCCCGAACTAGTGCGCAGTAAACGAACAAGTGACGGAAAACGAACAATGTCAAGCATGCTTTCTTTGTGCTGGCATGAGTCAGTCGGTCGGTAGAATCTTCTTTCCAGAAAAAAAGACCATTTCTTTTCCCTTCAATAAATCTTTGGGAGTATGAAGCGCTGTAAATGTTCATTGACCATAAATGTATGCCCACGAACTTGAAAACTTGTGCACGATCAGCACACACACACACACACACACACACATATATATATATATATATATATATATATATATATATATATATATATATATATATAAAAGCAAATCATGAATCGATCACATGTTATGCAAACATACATAAACTTGCACAAAGTATTTAAAGTAGGATATTTTTTCATTAAAAAGAAGTCTCTCTCTCTCCCCCCTCTCTCTTTCTCTCTCTCAAATATGTTCATAACCAACAGCGTTTTCAAAGGAAATCAAATGGTCACGAATCGACAAAAAAGAAATTACAGCTGCAACAACAACAATAGCAACAACAACAAAAACCCCAGCACAGATAATGCTCAAATCTTGCAGTATCAGCAGCAACCACAGAGCATTTTCATTTTCCTGTTTACTGAAAGTTGACAGTGTACACTGACAACATAAACAAACTTCCGCTACAACTGCAAGACTCCATCAATGAAAGCATGAACAGTCTTGAATATGGTGCCAGTGTACATACAGTGCTGCTGTAGATTTTTAAAAATTTTAACCAAGAAAACCTTGCACATGAATTCTTACGCTAATGAAGCAAAAACTACGTAAATCATGTACTTTCTGTGGACATTAGTATCTTCCCGAAAGCTAAATTTTTTCACCATTGAGCATAGCATGTAAAATGGTGCATGAAAGAAAATGGTGCAAATTCATCAACTTATCACTGATAAAGTCAATTAAGAAAATCGTCAAGATGACTGCAGCGAACAAAGTGTGAAGAGTCAGTGAGGGGAAAAGGAACGGCCCCACAAAGACTGGGCTTCACGTTACTCCAAATAAAGGCAAGCCTCTTTGACAGAATGCCAAGCTCTGGAAAACACGGTCATCACACCGTCATTCTGCGGCTGCTGCTCAGCTGGTTGAAGGGGGGGAGGCTGCCCATGGATCAGGTCGCTCTGTTGCGGCGGTTGTTGTGACACTGTGGGGTCATGATGTGCAGAACTGTTGTCGTCTGTTTCCTCTGTCTGTCCACTGGGCAAGGCAACTGACGAGTCGGAAGACACCGAGTCTGTGTTCTGTGTCCACACCTTCTGTACCTCCTCCTGTCCTCTGTCAACATCCTCTTCACAGCTGGCATGACCGGTTACACTGTGGTGGTTTTCTCGGAGGTCAACGTCAAAATCCTCTTCCCGTGGTTCCTCAGAGACGTCATGTTCTTCACGTACCTCACGGTCCATGTGTGGTCGCTTCAGAATGGTCTGATGAGCGTCGATATATCCATAGGATGGGGATCACATGACTGTGACATGCACCCCTCTGAGCTTCCGTCATAGTTTTCACCTTTGTAGGTTGGATGCTGGTGGACATCGCCGGTGAATTCCGTGTGTTCTGTACCGCCAGATGATTGTACTGTCACCGGAGTGGGTGGATCAAACACGGGCTCCTCATCGCCTCCTCTTTCACTCTCTTCACCGCTCTCATTTGTACATGGATGTTTGGACACAGTCTTGTGTTTCTGAGTAACCATCAGAGTGTCGACTTTATCTATGTGGAGATTAATGTTTACCTGATTTGGAGAGCCCGGACCAGATGGCTGAATCGATTTCATGTTTTGTGATGCAGTATTCACCTCTTCCTGTATCTCCTGCTGAGATGACTGAAGCCATTGTGGAACACCTTCCAGTCCCTGTTGACTGGATGGAGTATCCGTTTCCAGAGTATTGTGTGTTTGTGAAGTTTCGCTGGTTCTTGTGCTGGTTTCTTCTTTTGCTCCAGGACGACTTGACTTTGGTTGATAGTTCAAAGGCTTTTCCTCATTTGCTGGTGAGTCATCAGGGCGCCGGTCAATGGGCAACTGTCTGGCGTTGTCTACAATTGACTCTGTGGACGAACTTCTCTCACTGTTCGGACCACTGGGTCTGGTCGCTTCTCTGCGTTGCTATCGATGAACCAGCCAGTTGGGATGATTCCGGTGGTTCTTTGTTCACCGCAGACTGGGACTTCCGCAAAGACGACTCTCGTGTCTCTGTCAAAAACAATTTTATCCCGCTGTTTCTCCTTGTCAGACTCGCAACAGGATAGATTAGAAAGGTCAGTTATGGGTTTCACGCTTGCGGATCTGCTGCAAACAGTGACTCTAGGAATAGGAGCTTGGGAGGACATTACGCTTGCACCACCTTGTCTCTCTCATCATCATACTGTACACCCGCCACTTCCCCATCTGCTTCACTCCCCCGCCCTTCCCACAGGAAAAATGACCCCTGCTTGCTCCATCTGCCTCACCACGCGATGTCCCTCCCGGCCGAGACCATGTAAAGCAGTGATCAGGCGGCCCATCGTGGCTGCTTCCCCTTCGAGCTGGATAAACTTGTCTAGCAGAAGTCTGTGTATGGCGTTGTTTTTCGATTTCTCGATGATCTGCAGTTGATCTCCCACCCTCAGACCTGGAAGAAGAAGAAGAGAGAAGAAGAAGAAGAAGAAGAAGAAGAAGAAGAAAGAAGACGACAAGAGAAAGAGAAAATAAGAATCAAAATTCATCTTCTTCACAGTTTACTTCACAACATATACAAAAACAGAAACCCACTTTTGAATGTGTTTTGTTTCTCATGTCCTGTTTGTAAAAGGAGTCCTAGTCCTAGAAAACCTTCGTCTATGGGGAAAGCAATGACAATGCCACATTTCTAAGCTGTCAGAGAGAGAGAGAGAGACACACACACACACACACACACACACACACACACACACACACACACACACACACTTTCATTCCTCCCGCTCCCCTGCCTTCCCTCTACACATACACAAACATTAATAATCCTTATTTTTGACATCTAACTGTTTAGCTTGTGCTAGGAGTGTGAAAACTTTCTTCAGGTCTAACTACAATTCACCATGAATCTACTGTTGCAACACAACAACAACAAAAACAAATACAGCATTGCCATTGAGTGACTTGGGTTATAAAAAGGTTGGATGAATCGAAACTTGAGTTCAATATGAGAATCAGACATGAAGGGGTAAGGGAATCTGAGATTACTATTCATGGGCATTCAAGTGATAGAGAAGATTTCATGGCGATCCAACAGGATGGAAACTTTATGACAGGGCAGCACTTTACTCTTACTTTCTCAATTGCATGTACTGATGCTAGTCAGGCCCTGAAAGACGCAGGCTTTACCGGTATTGGCAAATGCATTTAAGCAATACCTTCAAAGCTATATTCGACTGCCTACTTCCAGTTTCCCAGTCAGTTGAGTGTAAGAACCTGTTCAGATTTGAATAATCCCACAATGATAGTATTCGAACCCACAACCTCCAATCAGTTAGTCTGTGACACTAACCACTTTGCCACTGCATGATGTGGTTTTGACTCACATGGAAAGTCAGTAACGTGAGTTTGAACGGACTGGCATGCACCTACATTTTTCATTTTAAATGCTCTTCCCTCTACTCCTTTTCCTCCATCTCACACTATTACAATGAGGAGCATGCACATAATGCACATCAATCAATACTGACCTAGGGCATCTGCCAAGTCTCTCCAGAGCATGTCGTCTGTTGCGCACAATGCTTCCAGAAAGCGGTGAACCCCGGTGGTGTGAAGCAGAGGTGTGTCCATAGTGTAGGGCGTCGGGATCTTTGCGATACTGCCATCATTGAGAATGACAGACCTTTCTGGGACGTTAGGAGTCAACGCACCTCCTCCTCCTCCTCCTCCTCCTCCTCTGCCTCCTCTCCCACTGCCTCCGCCTCCTCCACCTCCTCCTCCTCCTCCTCCGCCGGCTGCTCCACCACGCATGTCTTCCTCACGTTCCCAGGGATCTGTTAACATCAGGGTACCTTCAGTTGAGGTGAGACTAAGGTGTCGGAAAGTAAGTTTATCGTTGATTCTTTGGATTGATTAACCTGCTGCCATAAGAATTTGAAGGGATCATGAAGTGTGAAGACAAAGAACAACCGCATGTGAGGATACAGGCGCGCGCACACACACACACACACACACACACACTCACACACACTCTGGGTTAACACTTTAGGTTATTCACATCTGGCTTCACATTCCCTCCCCCTTCCTCCCCCTCCCCAACTTCCAACCGCTTTTTTGTCTCACATCCTTCCCTATGTCAGTCTGTCTGACTTTGTTGCAGGCGGACTTTATGGAGGCATGACACTGACGTCAACATCATAGAAACTTTTGACGTAACTGTGCGCCGGTCATCGCCACCTCTCCTTCCCATCCCCTTTTTTTATCCTGTGAACTGGTTGGATGTTTTGTAGCTGAGCGTGTTGCACGTATCATGCAGGTAGTTGTAGATTGTGCAACTTCGTTCATCAGCAAAGGCTGAAAACCGCTGGGATCTGAGAGATCGTCATCTCTGATTACAGCTGCGTTGCGTCGCACTGCACGCGTTGGAAAGAGACAGCCTCCTTTCAGATTACTTACACCTCCCCCACCCTTGCTCTTAATTGTGTAAGTCTACTTCTTGCTGATACATCATTTCACGATTGAATATCTTCCTGATACTATCTGTCGCTTGGAATACAAGCACATTCAATTGCATAAGCCAAATGTGAATTGCTTCTGATTCATTCTTGAGTACTTCAAATAGTCTTGAGAAACATCTTTTTTTTTTCTGCTGTCTAGTACTGCAAGGTTGCTCCTTCTCTACCACTAGTATGAGAGAGAGGGAGTGTGAATTTTTATATCAAAACTACTCTATTATTTTAATAGAGGAAAGAGTCTGAATCTTCCTCCTTAGGACCAGCTCGTCACAAACACACGCACACACACACGCGCGCGCGCACACACACACACACACACACACACACACACACACACACACACACAGAGAGAGAGAATCCAAAAGGCCATGCAAAGTAACGGATTTACAAATCAAGTATTCCCATGCGTTTTGAGCGCTTTCATTCATTGTAAAACGGCACACTAGCATACGATCAAATTGCACCCATCTGCTCATCCCCGTCCCCCACCCACCCTTCCCAGCCCCTTCCCCAGCTGGAGCACACTCTCTCTCTCTCTCTCTCTCTCTCTCTCTCTCTCTCTCTCTCTCTCTCTCTCTCTCTCTCTCTCGCTCTCTCTCGCTCTGGGTGTATGTGAGTGTGCATTTTTCACACAAGCATTGAAAGATGCGTCATTATTAGGAAAGGTGAAACCAAGAAGTGAAACAGGTGACATGTGCTTACTCATAGCGTAGTACAGGTCCATGTCTTCTTCTCGGAGTATCCTCTCCAGTATCTGCCACCAGGTGGGCTCTTTCTTTAACGAACGCTGGACTTTAAAAAGGAGGTCCATGATGACACGATTCTCACTGCGTCGGTCATCAAGCTTCATCAGCTCCTGCTGTAAACAGCATCCAGCGGCAATGGTCTGTGTCAGTCATGTAAGTTAATGACACCTTGTGGGAATGAGGTTACTCATACTTTCTGGGAAGAGCTTGAAAAGTTCTGAAGGATGAATGTTCACACTGTGAGAGATTGTCTCTTAAAGTGGAGATTATACCATTCGGTACTGATGAGAAAACGAAAATCGATATGCTACAAGTGATCATTCTGATGGGAAAGCATTTCCTTTATAAGTGTATAATCGACAAAACAAAAGTAATGTAGACGTGTTTTTTGAAGGAGTTGGTTTACAGATATAAAACGGAAAACAAGATGTCCTTGATGGAGGTGAATTATGCAAGCTACCAAACAAAATGTTCACCTTATATTTAACTAGTGGCGGGATGGGGAGGTGGGGGGGGGGGGGGGGGGGAGGTAATGTAGTATATAGAGAGATACTGTGTACTGTATCTTCTCTTTCTTTTTTCTTAAATGTAATCCGCATCCATAGAGTCTTCGAGCACATGAATATTATGAAAATCTATATGTTCAAAACATTTTGGGGGGGAAAGGGGGTTGTATGGAACACTGGGAAACAGATACTCCAAACACCGCATGTAATACAATCATCGAAGATAAAACCGTTTGAAAGTATGCCATGTTAAAGATACATTCAGTTCTCGGCGAGATTTGGATCATCCTTGTCACAGTATCACAGTCATCGTCGTCAACCATCAATATCATCATTCTGGTTTCAGAGAGAGATTTTTAAACATAATCAGAAAAGAAGCATCTGACACATAAATGCTTCTGCGATGTGAACATACTTACCAAGTCACGTTTGTCAAGAACAGGCGCAAAGTCTTGCAGTCTCTGAGTGCTGATTACATCACACACTCGGCTGAAGATGCCCTGAAGTAGCTCTTGCTTCAGTCTAACCTTCGACAAGAAGTCCATCTGGAGAGAAAAAAGGAAACAATAGATATGGAACATTATACTTAGCTTTCTTGACTAAAGACCATATTAAACATAGAAAGGCAGCATATCTGTGCCAGGGTATATGAGAGAGAGAGAGACACACACACACACACACACACACACACACACACACACACACACACACACACACACACACAGAGAGAGAGAGAGAGAGAGAGAGAGTGTGAAGTACAGCTGTGCTAAATTATTTGACAGAGAGACAGACAGACAGAGTGAGAGCAAGTAGACGCACATCAATACAAACCTCTCTCTCTCTCTCTCTCTC
>JADBJO010001015.1:322029-377029 GCA_016801955.1 Conus betulinus
TAGCAGTGTCTTGTCATGGTGCCTGTCATTTCATCTTATTTTCATCATCTGATTATTCATGTTTTGATTTATATATATGTGCATGTGTTATGTGGTGTGGGTGTGGGGTTTTTGTGTGTGTTTCTATGTGAACTGAACTGCCATCATGTTAGTATTCCCCTTCTGCCATACTCCCCCACCCACAGTGGGTAGTTTTGATGTCCTCAGAGCTACCCTTTTTCTGTTCTGTGCACAAGATAAGTGTGCAAACTGATGACCATGATGATGATGATGATAGCATGTTCTGTGTCTGATTTCAGCCTATGATCTAGCACTAAGGGCTTTACTGTTTGCACTCTCATTCATCAATAGGCTGTCCTGCCTGGGTAAAAAGCTAGGACATGAAGCAGTTCAATAACACTGCATTAAGCATTTCTTTTTCCCTTCCATTGTTGGGCATAAATTGGTCACAATGGTGTACTGCTCTCCCGTTTCTTTCTCTTTGTTTTTCTTTTATTAGGGAGCCCATGTGTGCACATCTTCTTCTAGGCAGGGTGTGTGTGCAGGATGCATATCATCTATCCTCCATAATCTGTCATTGAATGATTACTGAAAAGCATGTGTGACTGGATGCCATTTCAGGGTCTGTTTTACATTTTGTGAATGATTAGATGTTTGTTTTCTTTAGAGCAAAGAAATAGAAGTCATGAACACAATTAGATTGCAAAGAAAAACACCATGGTATTAAAATGAGGAAACATGAAAGCATGATGCTGCACACTCTCCCATGCACACTCAAACACACATGGATATATGCAAGCATTGGCGCCAGAGTATGTTTGTATGTGTGTATAGTGTGTGTGTTGAGTGAGTCTCTTGTGTGTGTAAGTGTGAGTGCCTGTGCATGATGAGTGTCAGTCTAAAAGTGCATTAGGCAAACATCAAACATCCCCCCTCCCACACACACACATGCACATGATATACATGTATATGCTTGGTTAAAAGAGTGAGTGATCCAATTTGGAGAAACCCAGGTTGACATTTGTAAGTGATAATTTCAGGAATTTTGGGGGGTTTAGATGAAGACATACTGACCAAAAATATCTGACAAGGACACTACTTATGGATTTGACTTTGTTTGATGAGATGATGGCAGTGCGAAGGAGAACCAGGCTACCATTATTATTTGTTCCATCTATCTTTGTCAACTTTTGCCTTATAAATTTTGAAAATTTCTAACACAATTACTGAGAAACTGATCTGTTCAGTAGTGGGGATGCTGAATTGGACATTGCTCAATTAGGTGTGCTTCAAGGGGATATCTACCTCCTCATTCAAATATGAAAGGGTTCTTTGTAGTTGAGAGGTCTATAAGAACACTAAAAAGTAACATTGAATCCCTTTGTTCTCATTGGTCAGCCAAAACAAAAGTCTACTACATATTTAATGAACATCAAAAGATGATATCTTAAGTTTGTTTTGGACTGCTTTATTCATGAAATTTAGAGACTTTTTTTTTTTTTTTTTGCTTAGTAAGATGATGTTGAAAGTGTGTTTAATGATTACTTTATTCACTGAAAGTTCAATGTATATGTAGTAATGATGATGTTGAAAGTGTGTTTAATGATTACTTTATTTACTGAAAGTTCAGTGTATACGTTTTGTTTTTTATTGAAGTAAAGCAACTGACTGTGGTAATTAGATACATAGAATGAAATGAAGTAAAAAATACTCATTCCGTGTTTTTTCTCCAGAATGAGAAACACATAAAGCAATAATTTGTATGAATCAATAACTATCCATGCATTAATGTATTTTCATGGAATATTAACTCTCTCTAGATATAATTGACATGTCAAAGTTTTCATGTTCTGTTACAAAAAAAAAAAAAAAAAAAAAAGGAGAAGAAAAAATTGGAAGAAACTGTCGCAGTTTATACCTACTATCACTTCCCCTGGTGGGAAAAATTATTGTGCATAGTAGAGATCTAATCTACCAAAATTTGCTTTTAAGTTTTTATGTTGATACAATTTTTTTCTTTTTTTTTTTTTGGGGGGGGGGGGGGGGGGGGTGTCCATTTATGTAACATCATGGTATTTTTGTAGTTGATAATGCTAACATTTGTAGCTACATTTTTTTTTTCTTTGAATGTCCAAAGTGAACTCGAGAAATGAATATCTGAGGAAACCAGGAGTTTGACACACCATCAATCACACAGATGATGCCTGTTTTTTTCCCTGAACAGTTATGACCGGACGATGAGACATGGAATTTTTATGGCAGCTGCAGGGTTGTGGCGTAGGTGGTGTGGCCAGTTTCTGCTTTTTGTGTGTGGCTGGGTGAAAGGCAGAGTTCAGCATGTATGGGGATATAATGATATTCGTGCCCTTATTTCCAGTGTTTTAGCATCTGCAGATCCATTTGAAGTGACTCTGGTGGTGTCAGGAGAAGACATGTTTGAGAATAGTAAATTTTGATAGTAAATCACTTGGACTTGGAAGCAGGGTGCAGATTGGACTGTCAGTTTAGTAACTGAAATACACTATAAACATTATTTCTTCAAATCAGTATGCATATGTTTGCATAATAGTCTCCATTGTTGTTTCACAAAATAGAGTTTAAAGTTTAAAACCCTTTGAGGGACACTTTAGAGGGTGCAAACCTCGGCTGGGTTTGGACGGTCCTCATTTTTTTTTTTTTTTTTTTTGCTGTCCCAACCTGTATGCCACCTCAGAGGTAGTGCACCCACGCTGCTCATTCCGACACCCCGTCTACAGCCACAGCCCGGTCAGCCCCGCCACAGCCCTGGGCACCGGCAATCCACAGGGGGAGCAGTCAGTGTCAAGCTGTCAAGAGGCAACCCACCGGAGGAGACACTGCACTGCTGCAAAATCACTTTGGTGGTGTTCAGTGGCACCTGTTCTGATCTAACATACGCAGGACACCACCTACTAAGCCCCCTACTGACGACAGAAATTGCTTAGTCGCGGAGCCAGCGTGAGTGAGCTGTCCCTCTGGAGGGCGCCACATGTCCGTCGAGTGACAGCCCCCATGGACTCGCCGATACCGGTGATCCCAAGTGGAACCAAACCAAGGCTACAGACGTGGAGAGGACATCGAAATTGAGGTCACCATGAGAGCAGGGCATGAAGGGCCACAGAACTTGGGACATTTTTTTTTTTTATTATGCTGATTGATGAGAATGAGGATGATTAAGATGATGCTGCGGATTTCCATTTCGGTCTGAGACTACATGACAGGACTGTACTCTACACTTCCTTTCATAATATATCCTGGCATCAACCAGGCCCAAGAGATACAGGCACCTGCAGTGTTGGTCAGGAAATTTGAGCAACACTCTCAGAAATGCATCCATTAAGTGGATGAAACTCGACTGTGTGGTCCCAGTCTTCCTAACTGAGTCCGCAGCAAACTCAACTCCGGTCGGGGCAGAGAAAACCCACATGACTCTGATGGGATTCGAAACCACGACCTCCCAGCTGGGAGTCCACGACGCTAATCACTTCGCCACGGCGGCTGGTCGGACGGTCCTCAAATTTAGTTAAGATCTTGCAGAATCCATCATATGCTTACACTTTGATACATATCAAAAAACTGTCCCAGGCATATTGAAACTGTTTGTAGCTGATTCCTCAGTGCCTGAGATACACTCTGGTGGTAGTTGAAGGTTTCTAGCTCAGTTTGTTATTGTGCAGTGACTGAATAAATGGTACTACCATCACCACCCACCCCCCATCCCCTTTCAACTCCACACTCCCCTTTTCCACCATCCCCTCCTGCCCCCTTCCATATTTGCCACCAGTACCTCCGTAAGAATGTAATTCAGATTCTGATTGTCACCCAGACCTGAACCAAATCTTGCCACAGATATTCATTGGATACACTGGTTTTTCTTCATTGATGTCTGTGTGTTATTTCATTGGAAAAAGAATTGGAAAAGCCTTTCTCACAGTAGTGAACATAGTGAAACAAAAGTCCTAGATTCATCCTTTGTTTTGCAACTGCACTGAAATGCAGTAGGTTGATCATTTGGCCACATTCCATCTGTCTACTTAATTTAATTGAAATCAGTGTAGCAGTTTCTGCTGCTCACAAACCAAGCAACATGCAGGTGAAAACATAACCTGCTGAGTGGAATTAGAAATACAGAACCAGAGCGATATGTTACCTAGACATAGCAGGATGTCAGTATGATATCGCCTTCTTGTTATTTTCAGGGCAGAAAGGAGGGAAGCATGAAAGAGATGCTGAAGGAGAGGGTTCGCCTTCTCCCAAACGCTCTCCAAAGCGTTTCTCAAAGCGGGGATCTAAAGTATCAAAGTCTTCCAGCCAGGAGTCTACTCCAAGCCCTGATGTTCCTGTTTCTGAACAAGAATCTCAGAGATACAAAGGTGATGTGCAGTATGGCATGGAGAGCAAGAGAAGGAAAACCCAAAGAAAGCAAAGTCTCCCAAGAAGACCAAAGGAGAATCAAAATCCACCGTCTCCCCCAGCAAGGCTAAAGCAGCCAAGAAATCACCATCCCATGAGATGCAACAGGAACCGATGGCTGTCGAACAGCCGCTGATGGAAGCGAGTTCTGTGCCATTGTCCCAGCAGTCCCCTGCCAAGATGGAGCCTCGTGAACTGGAGCCTCTGACTCCATTGGTTATAAATGACAGCAGTATATCAGCCGCTGCCGGTGAACCTCAGGCTACCTCTACACCAGCAGTGAACGGCGGTGTTTCTGGTGGCCAACCGTCAAGCCCTCCACTTAGTAAGTGCATGTAAATAAATGTACTGCTCTACTTTTATGCAGCTAATGTGTATGTGTTACTATTAGCTGGGTAGTTTGTATTGGTGTAGGAAATGGCTGTTTAGCCCCAGGTAAGAGAGGATAGTTTTCTATTGATGGAAAAAGGCTTAGCAAATTATTTTCAAGCTTCTTACTGTCAGTTGATTATCTTCTTTCGTAGATAATCTCGTTTTACCAACAGCTATACAGCCACTGCCTTTGGAATATTAAAACTTTTTTTTTTTTTAGTTAAAAAAGAGACGTTTAATTACGTTTGTGTTTAGCTATCTATGTTTTTGTGTAGGTTATCTTTGTGTGTGCTTGATTTTGTCTTTCTGAAGTCATTAATGTGCAAGGTCCAGTGTTCAGCTGGATCTGGTGCAAACTTATCTAATGCTCTTACTTCAGTTTCAGGTAACTGCTTCGGTGTTCTTCCTCGTAGTATACCTCTTGACCAGTTCTATACACAACTTTTTTTATGGTGTGTAGCCATTAAGAAGTACTGTCAGTGGATATTATGACATCCAGGATTCTTTTCATTATGAAAATTTTCTTTGTTTTTTTTTTTTTTTTTTTGTTGTTTTTTTTGTCAGAGATACGAAAGCTCACTCATTACCACTAATATTGTTAATTTGGTGGTCAGCAGTATTGCAGCTGAGACATCCTGTCTAGCTGCCCTGGTCAGCAGTGTGCATGTGTGTTTTGTTTCGTTTGTTTGAGGTTTGTTTTTTTTTATAAACAACACACAATAAGTACTCATTTCTAAAAGCCCTGTGGTTTCATTTCAAGGACCTGTATCATATCCTTAACATGAGATGTGAGACTAGTTCTCAAGGTAAAAAAACGTCCAGCAATGTAAAAAGAAAATTTTAGCTCTTGTTTTCAACCGTCTACATTTACATGACTCATTGTAAAATGCTTGATCTACAGGAATGTTGATAAGTACCAAAATTCTCTTTTGCCTTAAAATAAATGTATTAAATTTTGTAGGTGGGGATGGGGGAAGGAGAGGAGGTGGGATGCCATCTCCCCCCTCCTGCCAATCCCCTCCCAGCTGTGTTAACACCCCCACACAACTCAAAACACACCACACCCACACACACCTCACCCACCCACACACACCCACACACACATTTTGGAGATAAACTTTTTGAGTGGTAGTTGTGTTATCATGGGTTCACGGTACCAAGAAACAACCGCACAAAAAGGGGGGGGGGGATGGGTGGGGTTGATGTCTGGAGGGGATGGGTGGGGGTGAATGGGGTGAAATGGGGGGGGTGGGGGGGGGGGGGGGGGGGTGGGGGGTCCTGTCTCTCTGTGTCTCTCACTCAGTCTCTCTGTTTCGGTCTCTGTCTGTCTGTTTCTCTCTGTCTCTCTCTGGTTTCTGTCTGTCTGTCTCTGATTGTCTGTCTCTCTTTCTCTTTCTCTCTCCCCTCTCTCTGAGTCTCTCATTCTTTTTCTTTCTCTGTCTGCCGTGTCTGTCTCTGTCTGTCTGTCTGTCACTCTCGCTCTCTCTCTCTCTCTCTCTCTCTTCTTTCTCTCTTTGTAGAGACGATTGCAAAACAGACAGAAGAAGAATGATAGGGTGTGGGGGATGATGGGGGCATGTTTGAAGAACACACAGAGGAGCAGTGGCTATAGACTGAGCGAAGCTGGGATCAAAGCTAGTGATTTATGATTTTGAACTTGATCTTCAGACTGTTTTGATGATTTGGTCAAATGACCTTAAGTGCACAGAATCAGATATAAACACTGGCTGCTGAAGTCTACTGACCAACTGTGCATTTATCTAATCATAGATTTTGCACTTTGTTATCATAAATCTTTTTTCTTTTGTTAATTGTTTTATACACGTGTATCTTGTGAAATTGTACGACAGCTTGGGATTGGCTTGGCACCGTGAATTTTTCATACATGGGTAGATCTGTAAGAAGGGGGAATGGGGAGAAGAAGGATGCTGAATAGAGGAATGCGAGAGCAGCATCTGCTATGTTGCACAATGCTGTATGCTCAAATTCACAGGGAAGAAATAATTCATATCATGCCCTGTTTGGTATGTGTGTGTGTGTGTGTGTGTGTGTGTGTGTGGTGTGTGTGTGTGTGTGTGTGCACGCATACATGTGCATGCATGCGTGCATGTGTGCATATGTACGTGAGAAAGTGAGCGAGTGAGACAGAAACAGACAGACACAGAAAGAGAGAAAAAGAGGGAGTATAGATACTGCGCCAAATGAAATAGATAACCCCTTTTTTTGCCCAAATTAGATCACCCCTTTTTTAAAACTTTGATAGAGTGAGGTCATCCTTTATTTTTGTTTATGTCATGTTCAGTTATTGGCCTCAAAAGTCAGATGTAAATGGGTACATCACGATAGGTACCAGGTGATAGCCTGTGTCCATTAGGTCCTAGTTTCAATATTGCAGACTGGATACATCCCAGATTATGTAATGACTTACCTTAATGCTAAACCTAACACCTACTGCGTCTAACCCTAGGTTTACAATTACATTTAACCCTTACCTTGTTTCTAACCTGAACTTTATTTATAATTCTGCATGCGCTTCTGACTCAGACTGTTCCTCTAACCCTAACCTTTCTTCTAACACTTCTGCTTCCAACCCAGCCTTATCCTGGGCGTATCGAACCAGTGACACCACCCATACCACTCACCAACCCAGTGTGTGATCATAACCCTACTGCTTCAGCCCTGTTTCTAACCGAAACCCTACTTCCTAACCGCTGCCTTTTAATCCTACCCTGAACTCTCCTTCTGAACTAACCCTGTTGTTATTGTGCTTCTACTTCTTACCTTATCTAGCTCTTACTGATCTTAACTTGTGACATAATCAAACATGTATTGAACCAACTTAAGCATGTATTTGTGCTTCAGAAAACTTTGAAGGCTATGTGTTGAGTTGTGAATGGTTCACAGATTAACTATTCAGGGCGAAGAATGATAGCTAATAAGACATGATGACTGGGTTCATCTAGCATAATAACTCCATAATGTCGTTGAAAGCGCATCAGGCATATAGGCATACAAACGCCAGGCAGTCTAAAAAATGCAAACAACGCAAAACCAACTAATGATGTCCAGTGTATCTGTGCTGTAACTGGTGAGTTACCTTGTAACTTAAAAAAAAAAAAAAGGTGTCTTATGTTTTGAGGATGTTCACAGTTTGAATGTTCCTAAAAGAGGATGGCAGAGAGTTCCAGACAACAGGAGCTTGACAGCAACACAATCTTTTGCTAAATCTGCTGTCTGCTTACCAAGTGGCCATGTTTTTAAGCTCATTGTCAAATTCTTATGTAAGGAAGATAACTCAGTTTTATAAAACAAGATTCAGCGTGTTACTGATCCTAGGGGTGATGAACAGACAGCTTTCCTGTGAAAAGATTGTGACAAATATTTGTAACATTGTAAGTCTCTCAAGCTTGATTTGCTATCTGGTAGCTTTGATTGATCCTCTGAATTTTTTATTCAAGACAGAAATCTTTGCATGGGAATACAAATCAGCTGAATGGAAAAAGACAGTGTAATGGTTGTGCCCAGGTTACAAAGCACATGAATCTCGCTCAAGCACATGTTAAGATAATTATTTTGTGAGTCTCTACTTGTGTGCCAGATACAAATTGAGTGATATACATGTTTGCCAGATACAAAATAGAGTGATAATACAGAGCTTTGCAAACCGTTGAAAAAAAATTTTTTTTTTTTTGTTTTTTGCAGCACAGCTAAGCACATTGAATCTCAACCACAAAGTCTTGATTCAGTGAAAAAAAAATTACAGTTTGCCAATGTAGCATGACTGTGTGTTTTTTTTCCCTTTGAAAAATGAATTTTTTTTTGAGTTTTTTTTAACAAGTCTTGATTCATGAAAAAAATTACAGTGCTGTAGCAAAAACGAAAAAAAAAAAAGCATGCATGCTGATTGGTTTGGTGTGAGGTATTGAACACAAAAACAGCTAGAGGCATGATTGATGGTTACGCATGCAGGTACAGCTAGTTATCGCTGATGCATGCATACATATCAGATCAGAGCAGAACGAAAGAGTCTGAAATGTAGAAAAGATGATTTGCTGAATATTGACAAAAATTTCTCTGGATTAGTGTGCGTGTTTGACATCAGTTTGCTGATAATCCGGATGTTTATATGGAAGTAGTCATTGCTGCATGATGAGCGGGCTGTCTCTCTACAGTAAGTGTTTGATTTGTGCAAAATTTAAGTCCCAATGTCACATAGTTGCTGAGTGTCTTTGATGATTTTTTGGGGTGGGGTGGGTTGGGGTGGGTTAGGGGAAAATGTGTGTATTTTACGAAGGTTGAGTCTTTTACTTTGAATTAGGCATTGAAGTGGGAATGCTGCATTATAACGATCATGACATGGGAGCATCACATGACTGCCTTCATGATTGATGCATGCCAGCGTCCTCACAGGCTGTTTTCAGTCATTTTCAGTCAACAGCTAAGGGTTTTAGATGGAATGTTCTTTGACACAGAGAGTAGTATGTATCAGATCTTTATGGTTGTATGCGTGTGCCTGTATGTGCTTCTGTAGACTTTGTTTGTTTGTTTGGTTTTTTTAATCAAGACTTCCATAACCACTGGTGTGTTGCCACATGTATTTACCGAGGAACGCTTGATGTTCAAAAAGCCGCAGACTCCAAATAAGTCACAAGTGGTGTTGGCAGGATTGAGAATGGTTGACTTGTACTTTTGTCCTGTTGCAGGATGCATTAACTTGCAGTCAGTAAATAAACACGTAGGGTAACTCTTGCTCCCTTATGAAAATAAATACACACTCATCCTTAACTCCAAGTGAATGCTGCTTACGACACCAAATTGCCTAGCAGAAATGACAACACAGAGCACACAGAACAAACAAAGAGACAGTCAGTAGCTATGATGGAAATTTGGGGTCTATGCTGACAAATAATACCATGGGATCAGTTTTGCCTGCTCACTCACCGTGGGATAGTGAGTTTTGCTCATGACCCAAAACCAAGTTTGGTGGAAACAGTGGAGTGATCAGTTTGGCTCATGAACTTGGTCGATCAAGTTTGTCAGAATGGTGGTGGATCAGGTCAGCTTTAGGGCTTTTGGTGCGTTGTGTGGTCAGAATGGTGGGGTGCTCAGATATGAGACATAGACTTTGTGATGAAGGTGGAGTTTGATTCCACCATTCTGACACAAAGTTTAAGAAGGAAAGGCAGTATGGAGGATGTCTAGGAAAGAGCTTACTTCCACATGAGATGTATGATATGGTGTGAACTCTGCCCTGGTCCAAAAGTATTTGACTTGTCTTCCAGAGGATTGATTTCAGTACCTGGTCAATATAATTACAAACTAATAAGCAGAAACAGAAGTCCTTGCAAGAGTATGAAATCGTGTATGTGGTGTGTTGTGTGTGTGTGTGTGTGTCGTGTGTGTGTGGTTTCCTCACAAGGTTGGTTAATTTCATGAATACAAAGAGGTTGTTCCAAAAAAAAAAATCAGAGTGCGCGAAGAGGAATCAGTCTTCACCCCACAGGAGCATGGTACAGAAGTCTTGCAAGAGTATGAAATCGTGTATGTGTTTGTGTGGTGTGTGTGTGTGTGGTTTTCCTCACAAGGTTGGTTAATTTCATGAATACAAAAGAGGTTGTTAAAAAAAAAAATCAGAGTGCGCGAAGAGGAATCAGTCTTCACCCACAGGAGCATGGTAAAGAAACTTGCTGGACTGGTTGATGTTGTAATCCTTTATTCTCAGTGTGCTTCTGTCTCTTCCGTATTTCCACCCCTCCATTCCCCCATCCTCTCCCCTTCGCTGTTAGTGTTAATCACTTAGTTACATGCACAAAGAAGCTCATAACACACCCTCAAAAATAAACACACACACACACACACACATGGTTATGTCCTGTACATCGACACAGAATTGATCCACTCACATGTGTTGTACACATTCCACAAGGTTAGAGAAGAGATACTCATTCAGATACCCAGCAGTGATCGTACAGATTTCAGCTGAATGTGCATTGCCTCTTGACATTTTTTTTTTTCATACCTGTCTCTACACATGCCTACAGCTTTAGTGTGAGACGGGTTCTCCTTTTAGCGTGTTCAGTGACACGAACTTGCTGAATGGATGACTCATGTGGCGATAAAGAGTGCCATTAACCTGGTACCTCTGGAGTAGATGAATTATGCAAGGAGAAAGAGTGGGGGCCTGTCGGTGCTGAATCTCTTATTTCTTTCTCATACATGTTTAGCCTCATAAAACTCTTCTTGAAAGAAAACTACCCGTTTGCACTCTCCCTCTCTCTCTCTCTCTCTCTCTCTCTCTCTCTCGTTCTCAGGCATGCAGTCCCTCTCTTATCCAACTGCACTCCTGACCCCTCCCCCCCTCCCTCCCCCCCTCTGTCTGCCTGTCTGTCTCTCCCTCTCTCTGTCTGTCTCTGTCTCTGTGTGTCTCTCTTTCTGTCTGTCTCTCTCTCTCTCTGTCTCTTTCTCTCTCTCTGTCTCTTCTCTCTCTCTCTCTCTCTCTCTCTCTCTCTCTCTCTCTCTCTCTCTCTCTCTTTTTGTTTTTTTCTGTTTTCCTGCTGGAAGGCAGTTGTGTTAATCTCATTTTCTGGCAGTTGCGTTTCACAGTCTTCCACAATCTTTTGCCTTTTCTGCCCTCCATCATAAACAGTATCTTCTAAATCTCTGTGTGTGTGTGTGTGTGTGTGTGTGTGTGTGTGTGTGTGTGTGTCCACAATGGACAGACAGTAGCTGTCCATTTTGCAGTGTCTATTTGTCCATGTAGGTCTTTCATGCATTTTTGTAGCATTTAGATTAAAAAAAAAAAATCTTTGTTTAATAGACTAAGAGGAATTGGAGCTTCCAGCATGTTACAGTAAAATGCTATCTGCTACAAAGATGTCAGTTTTTTAGCTGCCATTTTGTAAATCGTTTGAGTGTTTTTCAGGATCTGACCTTTGCAGGATGTGACCCCTTTTCCCCATGCAAGTTTGATAGCCCTGAAAAGGCCCTGTGTGGTTGCTGTGATGAAACACAGGACAACTCCACCCGATCCAGGTCCCAAACCCCATTTTTGTACACACTGTACAAACCCCAAACAATAGAATAGATTTCAAATCTATGCCAAACCCCCTCTCCCCTTCCTTCTCGCCTTGATGTAGCGAAAGTATCGCACAGGGAAAAAAAAATGGCGTCACTCCATGTGTGTTCACAAGTCTGTCCCCACCCTCTTCCCTATGACTCCCTGCCCCCTTCACCCTCTGCTATAGGCCTAGCGGCGTGACACAGCGAAACAGTTATGTCGCATTGCAACGGCGTTGCCTGTTGCTCACACACAGACACAGGGCCCTGACTTCTCGCTCACCCCCCCCTCCCTACATGTCCACCTCCCTCCCCCTTTCCCCACACCTGTCCATTGTGCTCCGGGCAGGTGTGATGACATTGTGATGACCCGTGCTGGTCTTATTAGCATTCATTCTAAAATGTGTGCATAAATAATCGTTGTTGATCTCGGCACCACGGCACCTGTTGAAATTCAAACGTTTTTTTTGAGGTGAATGATGGTAGGGATAGATTCCCCAGTTTGCAGTTGGTCACCAAATCAAAGGGGGCCAAATGACAGACAGGTCTCTTCCCTCATTGCCCTGAGTGACAGTCTGTCTCCAGGGAAATCTCTAGAATACCCAGTTTAGGGCTTAAAATAGGGATACTGAGCCTTTCCCACTCACTTTTCACAAAGACCAGCTGTAGATCAGAACTAAGTAACAAGACAGACACCAGAGGTAAATCAAGAGAGGGCATGGTAATCTCCCTCTGATCTGAAAAACCCAGTCTGAACTGTTTAATGATTCAGCCCAGGAACTACCTGGGACCTTGGTTACGCTACCAACTGTGGCTAAACCATACACCGTGGCTACACCAGAAACCGGGGTTATGCCAAAACCATGGCTACACCCTAAAGCAGGGCTGCTCTACAATCACAGGGAAAGACAGGTTGTGAAGACACACCACAGCCCAGCCATACAGCAACAGGTCTACACAGCAGGATCAGTCACCACCAGCCACCAGAGAGATCAACTATCCTCTGCAAGAACTTGCCCTCACTTTATGATGAAACAATGAGAACACGTGTATGATTACCACTTTGGCTACTACACTGGGTGTACGCAAGCGAATTGGATGTGTATAAGAATATACATTCAGAGTAACATTTACACGGCCACTGTATTCCAACTTAAGCTACTGCACTGAGTGTAAGTAAGTGAAGTAGGAGTGAGGAAGGGAACTTACTTTTTGTGGTTCTATAAGAACTAAAACTCAGTCCTATAGAACAGACATGTATATATACTTATCCATGTGTAAGCAAGTAAATTTGATGTGTGAAATTGCACTTACCTTGTGTCAGTTCTCTGTTGTTCAATCAGTGTTGAATGTTTGAACTTCTGTCTTTAATTCTGTCTCTGGGAGCTACAAGTACTTCTAAGCCTAAGAAACTTATCTCAGAGCCACTATTGAGTATTTTAAGAGTACCTGGAATAAATATATATTTCTCTCAGTGACTAGTACCAGAAAGTTGCTCCTTCCACCACTAGTAAGAGAGAGGGTGGAGGTGAAATGTTGATATATTCTCATAGAGAAATTATTCCAAGTCCTTCTCCTACAGGACCCACCCGCCACTGCCAGCTCTCATCACAGTTGGCCGGGAATGTAATTTGACATTAAAAAAAACTGAACTATATGTACATGTACTCACGAATATTTATCATCATTTAACTTTCCTGTGGAGATCATATGGCTGTCCTAAAGTGGATTCATGTGATGAAGTGAGCAACGTATGTATGAGTTACATGTCTGTGAAGATGACAGAAGCCACATTAATGAGACCATTCATTGTGTTGCAGGTCCGGGATCCACGACAGACCAAGCGCGATGACGAAGCTTTCATTAGTGCTGAGCAACAGGTGAAACTGTGAACCTTGGTTCAGTGTGATGGTCTGCACCTTCCTAAATGTCTCGTTGTTTCCTTGCCTGTTCCTTTTGCCAGTGTGCTTGCCTTCTTTGTTTTTAGACTCGTTTCGTTTGAACAGGAGTAACCAGCTTTCACTTGAGGCTGGAAGGTCAGAATGAACAGGCTAAATCTGGAGTTTATGGCCTCCCTAGTGTCAACACATGCTGAATAGTTTTTCTCATGGTCCTGTGGTTTTTCCGTTAAAGATCCAAATGAATTTGATGGGGAAACAACAGGAATGCAAAAAAACAAAGCAGTTTTACACATTTGTTGGACATTTTGATATTCAGCCTTAATATCTTTGACTTTTACTACTGATTTTTTTCTTTTTTGTTTGTTTTGTTCTTTGTCTTGTTTTTAGGAGGCTTCTAAACTTCTAAACCCAGGATTGTTGACCTGTCTTACAAGTTAGCTTGGATTATGGTATTGAGTTTGCAGGGTGTTCTTGGAATGTATGTATGTGTGTGTGTGTTAATGTGTGTGTGTGTGTGTGTGTGTGTGTGTGTGTGTGTGTGTGTGTGTGTGTGTGTTCTTTTCATAATTTGTGGATTTTTTTTTTTTTTTCTAAATTCATGGTCAGTCAGTCCTTTGTTCTCAGTGTTGTTCAAATTGTTTGCATTGATATCCCTTTAAAACTGACTTCTCCCAAGAATGAAAAATACGAAAGAAAACAGTCATGCTTTTCAGACATGAAGTTTGGCTGTTAGCTAAAAGACCTGACAAGAAAAGTGAGATGCCATTGTGCATGGAACCAATCGGTGTGTGTTTTGCTACTCAGCTTCAGTTCATTCCAAAGCCAGAGTACGCAATGGAATGAATGAATACTTTTTAAGATTCAAGAAGGGAAAATTAAAGAAAGAAATGGAAGAGAATAGGGTTTCTTGGAAGAAACGTCTGAAAGCAGGTGTCCTAGTCAAGTCTTGAGAATCATATGTGCCTCTGCTTGTATAGTAGTGTATTGTCAAGTACACTTCACCTCTACATCAGTACTATCATTCACAATTTCAGTGAAGTCCAATGGATCGATTGATTAGAATAGCATCAATTGACCAACCCAGACTTTGGTCAATACCAAAGTTAGCCTAAGTGAAAAGAAAATTTTAGTCTTTCTGATTTCAAGTAAAGTGTTCTTAGAAATTCATATATTTTTGTTGTTGTGTTGTATTGGTCATGTTTTTAAAGTGCAAAATTGTTATCTTGATGCAGCAGACCGGCACGTGTTTTTTTTTTTTTAATTATCTTGAGTTGTGTGCAGACCAGATTACAATAGCATGTAAGATTATGTAGGTATATAGGAGATGATTAGTAAAGCAGCAGTTATTAACAGTTTTAATGGAGCAGCAATTATCAACAGGCTTTTCTATGAAGGTAAATTGATGAATGTTGGGGTGTGCATAAATGTGTGAGGCAGACTGCAAGAGATATTGAGTCTGAAGGTGTGTGCTTGTAATGTAAATATTGTAGCACAATCACATTTTTGCTTGTATTATTTTTTATGAATGTGATTTGTTCAAATTTGTTTTAACAAAAGACTTGTTATGCCCCCAAATGATGTTTTACTCTCAGAATGCTCAAGTTCCTCTCCTCGATTCCAGCTCTTTCTTCAATGTTTATTGCATCTTGCTTTTTTTCAAAATTTGTTTTAATTAGTTTATTTCGTAAATCCCTTTGATTTTTTTTTTTTGTTGGTGTCAGTTTTGTGGGCTTGGCTTTGAGTTGTGTTTGCGTTGGCATGACAGTGTTCACTGCGCAGTCCCAGTCCCAATAGTTCGTTTGTCTCCGTCTCCACCAGTGGCAGTGTACAGCACCGGCATGTCTCTAATGGGGTGGGTACAACACAGTTTTACTCAGGTGAAAGTCTCTCCTCTTCATGCTCTCTCTCTCCCCCCCTCTCTCTCTCTGTGCCCCTCTCTCTCTGTCTCTGGCACTTTCTCCATGCATTCATCTGTCTGTCTGTCAGTCTGTCTACCTGTTTCTATCTCGGTATGTGTCTGTCCGTCTGCGTCTGTCTCAATCTCCCTGCCTGTGTGTCTCTCTCTCTCTTGTCTCTCTGTCTCTCTGCCCTTGTCTCTCTGTCTCTGTTACTTTCTTTCTCTGCATTTGTCTGTGTGTGTGTATGTGTCTGTCTGTCTGTCTCTCTCTCTCTCTTTCTCGTTATCTGTCTCAGTGTCTGTCTGTCCATTTGTCTGTCTGTCTGTCTCTTACTGCATTGTTTAATAACTTTAGGCATAAGAATTGATCTTTGTTGGGTCCCATCTCACTGTGGTTTTAAAGTGGAATGAAATAGCAGACAGTCTTGCAAAAGAAGGAGCAAATAGAAACACTGAAAATTTATTAAACAATCCTTTAGATTTGTCCTCTTGTGAACTAATTCAAATTATGGACAGGTATATACATAAGCTGAATTTTAGTCAAAAAAATGGCTACTTTACCATCGTGCCCAAGGCACATTGTTAGATTAATTCGTAAATTAAGGCTGAATATTTGGAACGCTAATTATTCTCATGGTATTACTTGTGTCTGCAGAGAAAACATTTCTGTGCATCATCTTTTGTTTTGAATGCTTAGTGTTGACTTCGCTCTGCCAGGAGAAGGTGTTGAGATGAAAAACTTTGATAATGTCAGTACTGTCTTATATGGTTCATACGTTGCTGAAATTGCCATGGTTATTTCGCAATCACAGGTAGCAAAATTTTTTATAAAGATCAACAATTTTTGTGTACCACTAGGGTATTTCGCTTATGTGAATATGCATGTATCAGATGTGGGTTTGAAAGAACTAACATTGATGATAAGTTGAGTGTGGAGGGGGTGGTTTTTTTTTCAATATTTTTATGTATTTATTTTTATTAATAAATGTCTAATATCATCTGGTGATGAAAAGACATTAAATAAACCACTGAACTGAAGTGAACTGAACTGTCTCTCTCTCTCTGTACCATGTGAGAAAGACAGAAAGGAAAATGATGCATTCTGTATTCCATTCTCTATTTTCAGTATATATATTTCAAATAATAAAAAAAATGTACAAATGTACTGTTCACTTCACATGTGTGTAAACTCCAGTGACCACACGCCTATATGAACAGTGAAAAGTGTCAGCCAGTATTCTTCATTGACAGTTAAAAAAGTGTCGGCCAATAGTCTTCATTTTTTTTCAAAATTGTTTATATCCATGCTCACACACTTATACATGCAACTAAGAGCATCAGTTAAGATTAGCAACAAGAACTGGATAGAATACTCATGGCTTAATTGTGTTACTATCTTTAATCTGTAGTGATATCTCAAAGTGTAGGCTTAATTGTGTTACTATCTTTAATCTGTAGTGATACCCCAAACACTTTGGTTTCACTTGAACTGGACACAGAATGAGACTAGCATGCAGAGCTTTTGCATAAAGATTAAAAGTTTTGGTCCTCAAATTCAAACTTAGATGTGTTGAATCATGGCCTTGCAATAGTTTTTTATGCATTTCATTCTCCTATTTATTTGAACTGAGATTGTTAGGACTTGGGCTCTCATCATTATTGTCATTGCCTCCTATACCATTTATGATCTTCATTCAGACTTTGAACTTGTTAGGAATAATGTGTGTAGATTTGCATGGCTGATATAAATGTTTTGCCCATTCGATTTTAGCCTTTGAAAGTTAGAGTATGGCATGAACCCTTTCATGGCTGTTTCTATGCTGTGAATGTTTCTAAAACTTGACTAATGGTAGCAAGACCAGTTCAAGCAGATTGAATTCAAGGTAAGAATTCTGTTCGCCAGTGTAGATTTTGACATTATTAGTCTGAGTTTCAGAGTGAAGTGACTGTTGGTGGAATTTAAACAAACTTAAAGAAAAATTACAGTTCCACATACAGTTCCATTTACAAGACAGACTGACATGTTTTGACCTCTAGTCCTCTTGCTTGAAGAATGAACAATCATTTATCTCCTCAAATTGGGCACAAAATTTTCAGGAGCTAAGTGACTGTTCTTCGTTCTTGAATGTTGTATGTTTTGCCTGAGGAAGATATAAGAGGTGGGAAACATGTTTTATCTTATGATTTGTTTGTCTTTTTCATTCAGCTGAATAGCAATTTAAAGTTTTTCAATTTCTGCTCGCTGTCACCCCACTTTAAAACTAACATAGAGTTGTAAGAGTTGGTGAATGGTGCAGTGAATACATATACATTTGGCATGCAAACATGTGTGTATGTGTGTGTGTCTGTGGGTCTTGGTCTGGGTCTGTGTATGTGAATGAAAATGAATGAAAAGAACTTAAGGAATCGTATTGCCAGTTGTGTTTGAAGTTGTAATCACATACATTCTGTATAGTGCCATTTTAACTGAACATCTGGTGTCTCTTTCTGTTACTACCTGATGTTATGGTGTTATTCAGGGCTTCCTTTTTCTGTGTGAATACGTTGATTACAGCAAAATAAAAAACAGAATAGAATCTAGAAAGAGGAAGGGAACGGGGAGGGTGGTAGGGGAAGATAAAAAGAAAAAAAAAATACGAGAAAAAAAAATGGCAACAGAATCTGTGGAAAGTTGGTCACATTTTTGGTATGCTGGCAGATGACATGACTTCATGAAATCCGTGTGTAAACTTCTTCACGATAATAGGCAGTTCCCTTTTAAACTTGGCTGAAGACAATATACAATGTCATGCTGTTATGTTGTGTGTGTGGCAAGATGCTGTAAGACTGAGTGATTGACATAAGCAGTATGAACAAATGGTCCCGATGGTGGTTGGAGAGTGAAAAGTGGATCAAAACATTTTGCTGAATCTCAGATTTGCTTTAGACTGCGCTATTTGAAAGAGAGCTTTAAAACAATTTTGCAGAGAAAGGAGCAAAATGTCAGCCTGACACACAGTGACACACACACACAGTGACACACACACAGTGACACACAAACACGCATGCGCACACACACACACACACACACACACACACACACACACACACACACACACACACACACACACACACACACACACACACACGCACACACACACACACACTCTCTCTCTCTCTCTCTCACTCACACACACACACACACACACACACACACACACACACACACACACACACACACACACACACACACACACACACGACACATATATGACACGTATGCACACACACACACACACACACACACACACACACACTCTCTCTCTCTCTCTCTCTGTCTGTCTGTCTGTCTCTCTCTCTCACTCATTCACTTACCCCTTTTCTCTCATGTCCTCATAGAATTTCAGCAGTGTTCACTTTTTTTCAGTGGAAGCTGTGGTTATTACTTCTCTCTCACTAATGACGAATGGAGGCATGACTTATCAGTTTCTGTTTTCCACATTTACATGTTACAATACTGTCTCTGCGTCATGTAAATCATAGAGCAAGGTAAATTATATATTAATGGTATATCAAAGCATTTATTAAACTTTTACATGTTCCAGGAGCTTCCATCAAGATTGTCAGCCCCAGACTTTGGTCGGTTCTATACCACCAGCTATCTGGAGGCATCAAAGCGTACCCAGCAACAGAGGTCCACCAATTCTATTGAGAGAGAAAGGTCCAAGTCTCCACACTTTCACAGACCTGGTCAGAACTTTTTCCAGTCTGGTCACACACAGCGTAGCTTTTTTTTTCATGGTGCAGGAGGAAACATTTCTCATTAAGACCCCCCCCCCCCCCCCCTTTTTTTTTTTTTTTGTGCAAAAATTGGAGGTCATTGTGTGATTTGTACTTTTACAATTTTTTGAATTTGAAAATCAAATCATTGGTGTGAATGATGGGAATTATAACATCATTGGAGAGAACAGGACATTGAAAATGAAAAAAAAAAAGGCAATTGAAGAGCAAGTGAAACTGTGACAGTGTAATAGCCCTGATGTGGCCTTTTGTGGTCAACTGAGCTATAAGAAAAATGAACATACATGCACATCAAAGAAACAAGTTGTAAGCTTGACAGGTAAGCAGACTGATATTCACAGTAATGTACATGCATGCATGCACGTGTATGCTTGTGACAACATTTTCACACTTGTGCATGAACACACACACACACACACACACACACACACACACACACACACACACCATTCCACCAGTTTAGTTGTACAATTTTACCATTTTTTTGTGCACGTGTTTAGCAAAAATACCAGGAAAACAACAGTAGAAATATTTTTTTTAATGTCAGAAACAAAAAGAAAAAAAAAATCTAGAGATGAAGTTTGTGTGGTAACTGCACTTTGTGAAATGTGAAAAATTAATCATGGTGGTATCTAAGAGAGCTTTGATCAAAGAGTGACAACGCTTGCTAACTGTCATGGGTAAATTCACATCAGAGTGTGTCTGCTTTTGTAGAAATGCGTTGACCACAGGCCCTAAAATGGGGGTGGTGGTTGGGGTGGGGGTGGGGGGGTGGGGGTGGGGAATGCCAAGAAGGCATGAATTTATGTCAAAGGATACTGACAAATCAAGCTGCACAGTAATTTACGTTGGAACAACCAGTGTTTACTGTAGCTGGCCCAAGATCAGGTATTCATCAACCCTCTGTTGTGCTTTGGCAAATACAAATGGGCAAATGTAAGTGGACTCTCCCCTCACATCTACGTTTACCACAGCAAAAATTTGGAAGATATGTACACATCCTTTGTAGAACGTTTCACCATTTTTTTGTTGAAAAGTACACCAACAGCAATTTTAGGGTTAGCAGCCCCCGACACACACTTACTATCTTCATTGTTTATTAGCACCACCAATCACCACCACCAGTCTAGCAGAAGTCAGGCTGATTTTTTATTCTGCCTTTGTAGTCAGTTCTAGCCTGAAGTTGAGTAAATGACTCATACTACTTATAGTGAGTCTGTGTAAGTACTGCATAACATATGTTCAGTCAAACAATGGCATGCATTATCTCATGTTGGTACACAAGAATGCACGCATTTGTATATGCACAAGTACACATGCCACTCTACAAACGCAAGTATACTCACAGTACAAACAGTCATATGCCCGCAGATGTTGAGGACAATTCCAAACAGTCATGCATGTTTCCATGAGCATGCGCTTCCTCACATACTCCTGCGCATGCACATTTACATGTGCAAGTACATTCATATATACTCACACACATCCATGCATGCACACACACACACATGCACACACATGTGTCCCGTCTGATATATGGTGAAAAGATTTAACAGACGTACAGAAGAAGTAGTGAATACACATGCACATATACAGACACTTGGTGCAAACGAATTTCATGTCTCACTCTTTCTGTCTCTGTCTCTGACTCCATCTCTGTCTGTCTGTCTGTCTGTCTGTCTGTCGTTCTGCATGGCGTTTTTTTTGCTGGAGGAAAGTCAGTGCAGATTGTACTGACTGTTCATTGAGTCTTTAATACTATATTGTATGAAAATGTGACCTTTATCTGAATTAATGTTACCAACATCCATAGGATGTGTCCTTTGTCTTACTGCATTTAATCCCTTGACTGCTAGAGAGTTGTTATCCTTTGGTATCCACATACCTTAGAGCTAAAACTGATTTGTTGTTTGATCCCTTTGCAGTGAGAACAGCTGCAATTAAAAAAAAAAAAAAAAAAAAAAAAAGGTCAGTCAGCAGGTAGTGCAGATAGAATAGAGAAAAAACCAATGTATTTCCGCTATTTTGAGCTCTGGTCAGATCATCTGATTTAAGGAAAAGCTTGTACTACAACTGACAGGCAGTTCCCTGGTGTCAATTCTTTCCGTTGCACAAAAAGTCAATTTATACATTAACTGACCATGACATGCAGCTGTCAGTAGGTTTGGACCAGCCCTAAAAGCTGTTAGACCACCCACTTGGTGCAGACTCACCTGCTGTGACAAAGCTGTGATGTGAAAAACATTAGGGCTTGTCTACGGCTGTGGGAGTGGCAGGGAGGGTGTGTGAGTGTGTGTGTGTGTGTGTGTGTGTGTGTGTGTGTGTGTTACTCAGTGACCAACAGGATCCAGTTGTGCTGCAGCTGACTACACTGTTGAGAACATACCCACCTTTTGTTGGAAGAAACCTGTCAGCTATCTGACTACACTGTTGAGAACATACCCACCTTTTATTGGAAGAAGCCTATCAGCTATCTGACCACACTGTTTGGGAACATAGCCACCTTTAATGGAAGAAACCTGTCAGCTATCTGACTACACTGTTTGGGAACATAGCCGCCTTTTATTGAAGAAATTTGTCAGCTATCTGACTACACTGTTTGGGAACATAGCCACCTTTTATTGGAAGAAACATGTCAGCTATCTGACTACACTCTTTGGGAACATAGCCACCTTTTATTGGAAGAAATCTCAGCTATCTGACGACACTGTTTGGGAGCATACTCACCTTTTATTGGAAGAAATCTGTCAGCTATCTGACTACACTGTTTGGGAAAATAGCCAGCTTTTATTGGAAGAAAAATCTGTCAGCTATCTGACTACACTGTTTGGGAACATAGCACCTTTTATTGGGAAGAAATCTGTCAGCTATCTGACTACACTGTTTGGGAACATAGCCACCTTTTATTGGAAGAAATTTGTCAGCTATCTGACTACACTATTGGAAGAAATTTGTCAGCTATCTGACTACACTATTGGAAGAAATCTGTCAGCTATCTGACTACACTGTTTGGGAACATAGCCACCTTTTATTGGAAGAAATCTGTCAGCTATCTGACTACACACTGTTGGGAACATAGCCACCTTTTATTGGAAGAAATCTGTCAGCTATCTGACTACACTGTTTGGGAACATAGCCACCTTTTATTGGAAGAAATCTGTCAGCTATCTGACTACACTGTTTGGGAACATACCCGCCCTTTATTGGAAGAAATCTGTCAGCTATCTGACTACACTGTTTGGGAACATAGCCACCTTTCCGTGGTGGGAAAGTGTGGTAGTGTGGGATATCTAATTTGTACAGATGTGATGTGTGTTTCAGAGTCCAAGAGGTTAACAGGCTGACTATTATCCTTATGAAATACAAATGCGTGTGTATTCTTTGGCATGTGCACTCTCTTCTTCTCCCTCTTCTTTCTTTCTCTCGTTTTTTTTTGTTCTCTTCCTTCTTGATTCCAATATCTTCTCTTTCCAATGTTGTAATCTTTCTCCTTTTCCTTCTTCAACTTCTCTGTATATTTGTCTGCCTTGATGTGTTGCTTGTTTCATCTGGATAGACTCAACAGTGAAATATTGCATGCTGAGTTTCATTCAGTATTGTTTTTTTTTTTTTTTTTTCAGCTAATTTTTCATATTCGAAAGAGGCTCCTGACTTCCTGAAAAAGAAAGGTGAATTTTTGTTATCTTTCTTCCTGTTCATCCATGTGAGTTTAAAGATGGCTGAACCATGTGTACCTGATAGTTCTTTGATGTAGCTTTTATAGAATGTTGGCCAGCGAGTAATTCTTCAGTTTTTATTTGTGTGTATGTATATATATATATATATATATATGTAAAACTTTTGTCTGTTGTGTGGTAGCTTGTATCATGTGTAGAACGCCAACATCTGTTAGAGATGAAACCATTGCTTAGTTGAGAAGTCCAGAGTGAGTGAAATGGTACTTGGTCCCCTCCCATCCTACTGTCCCCCTTCCATCCTCTTCCCCTTCTCAACGAATTCCCCTGTCCCTGTACCCTCCTCACGTCTTCCTCATCAGCTCCTTTCCTCAGTGATGAGCACCCCTGTGTCTCAACAACCTTTCAGGAATTTGCTAACACTGAAGACGTACACTTTCACAAACTTGGACAGAGGAGAGAACGGAGAACTGAGAGCTGGGCTAATAAAATTTGACACAGTTATTTTTTTTTTCTTATTGTTTTGTTAAGTTCATACCATTTTGGTCTGTGATTGATGCCATGGCAGCTTCTGGGTGAAAGGAAGATTGTTACAGTGAATCTGAAAATGGTATTATTGACCTTTATTATTACTAGTAGTAGTTGTATCATTGTCGCATGGGTGCCACTCTTCCATCTGGGTGACTGAAATCCATGTTCTTGGCAAGGCCCCAGATGGAAATTCCGTTTTTCAAGTTTCGTTATTCAAAGAAAGAAAAGTTTTTTTGAAAAACAGTTGAATCGGCGGTATTATGACCGAAGCAGCACTGTAGCAGATGACCGGAAATGAGGAAACGCTCTCTATCGTTGAAGACAACACAGGTCCAGTGATCTTTGTTAGCCTACGTCACACCATTGTGCTGGGGCCCCTGGACCCGTGCCTCATTTTTAGTTTTTTCAGATTTTCAAAGTGTCACCCTTGTTATCGTTATTATTTTGTTGTATTATTATTAAATAGGATTTGGCTGCACAATAAACAGGATGAATCCCGCCATGATTTGTGTGAAGTTACCCAGAGATATTTCTTGTTGCAGGGAGCGGCATGTCAGCAATTGGTAAGTGCGTTTTGGAATTATTGCAGCAAATGAAAAAGACTTGTTTGGGAGGAAATAGATGTTTTATACCCGTTGTTTCTCATCAGAGGAGACATACCCACTGAAGAGGTGGACTGACCCTGTAGTGTTGCAAGTGATGGTGAAAGCATATTTTCCTTTTTGCTCGTGTGCATGTAGTGTTCATTTTTCATTGTGTTGTAAACTTTTGTGCATGTGATGCATCTTTTAATAAGAGGGAGAATGAAAACAGGGTAAACATAGCTGTTCATAATCATTGGAAACCTTTGCAACCATGACAAAAAATTACTATTTTCTTGGGGTTTTAAATGTTAGTGATTTGAAACTATGGCTCAAAATTACAATTTCCTTTGGTTTTGAGTTGAACAGTAAAGGTTTGGTGCATGAATATGTGTTTTTAAACGAATGGAAAATAGAGCAGTTTCTATATTCTTTCGAGCAGTGCATGTCCAGCTTCAGGGAGCTGTGTCTACCAATCACTAACACAAACAGTTTTACGGATAAGATCTGTAAGTTACTTCCCAGTGGTTGGCCGCTCTGCACACAGAAACTGATGTTTGTTCTCATTCCATCAGTGTGTAGGAAAAATGTTTGCAAGTCTGTACATTTCCAGAAAAAGAGTTCACATGAGTTAAAATTATCAGTGAGCATCTCACTGTTTCAGGAAGATAGGCACTAGATCCAATCAGAAGGAAAGTAGAATACAAGATATGTATTTTTTTTTAGTTTATCCATGCTGTCATACACAATAACAATAAAAAAAAACCTTCTCACCAAACAGTGTTCAATTCATTGTGTGTGAGTGAAGTAATAAAGATGATTTTCATTCTAATGCATAAAAAAGATTTTTTTGAATGGTATGAAAGCTGTTTTCAGTAACTGCACAAATGTAATCCTTGGTATACTCCTGTTTCAAGGACAGGAATCTTGAGGTGTGTGTGTGGGGCATAGTGCAATGCATCACCGCTTAAAAATTCATCTGACCATGAAATGGTGAATATGTTGTGTGCAGCCACAGGGAAACGTGTTGTGAAGGTGCGCCGAAGCTCTTCCCCAGCCGACACCAAAAGTGAAGAGGCCATCCGTCTCTCAGTGTATTCCCAGGTGCCCGACCTAAAGCACCAAATGAACTCGACAAGATTGAACGTGATGACTGGCCTGCGCCTGCTTCTCCTGCCGCCATTTTGTCTGAAATCTGTAGGTGATGTTTAGCCGTTCAGCTGCTAGGCTTTGTATGTAAATCATATACCAAAGGACAAAAAAAGGAAAAGAAATACTTCCTAGAGCACTCACAAATGTGTGAGATAAAGGTATTGTTTTCAGAAGTCTAAATTGTACCCCCAAAAAATCTAGTAGTGGATGTAGTTTGATATGCCCATATCTGTCTGTGTTGCTGATGTTTATGACTGACCATTTTGGTTGATCACTGGCGCTCTCAAAGTTCTCAGAATGGACTCTGAACTCGCTACATCTTTTTCATAAGAGCCAGTGCACCTTAAGTCTGAATAAATTTGAAGTGCAGTTGTAAAGTCGACAGATGTCCATGTCATCATCGCTGCACTTGCTGCCGATTCACTCACAGTCATGCTAAATGCACTGTGCTCACTAGTTCGTTTTGTCACCTTTCAGGATTGTGTAATGGTTGTCATGCTGGCTGGGAGGTTGCGGGTATGATGTCCATCAGAGCCGTTTTCCTTGCAGGATGTTTGGCCCGGACCAGCAGCCACCGAACCAAGTATGCAGATCGGGCAAATGAAAATCCTAATGCTACAAAAGTGATTTTTATCTGCTAAATGGATGCGTCTCTGAGGCTGTTCTGATTTCCTGATCAACACTGCAGTTGTCATTATCTCTTAGGCCTGACTGGCGCTGGGATATATCATGAAAGAAGCATAGAGTATAGCCTTGTCATGGAGTCTCTGACCAGAAATGCATTTCATGGGATTGTCTTTCTCATCCTTATCCTCATCAGTTGGCATAATAAAGTCTAAGATTCTGTAGTCTTTCATGCCTTGCTGTCATGGTAATCTGTATTGATTTCTTCTCCAGTTCTGTATGCTTGGTGATTTTATGGTGGGAGTCATTGGTGTGTAGAAGACTGCCACTTGAAAGACGTTGTAACACCGTCCAGAAAGGGATGCATTCTTATGCTAACTCAGCAATTGGCCATGATTGAAGTCATTAAGTGACTTACTGGGTGGGTATTGTTTGTATGTTAGATCAGAACAGGCACCACTGAGCATCACGGAAGTGACTCAGCAACGCTGCAGTGTCCCTGCTGGTGGGTTTGCTCATGACTGCTGGATAATGACTGCTTCCAGTGGATCACCATTCCTGACATGCACCCTTACAGATGGCTGGGCTATAAAACAATGTGAACAAGAAACTGGATTGCCAGTGCAAATTTATGATCAGAGGGTGTTACCGGTGGTCATCTGTTTAGTATCATAATGATATTTATGGATGTTGAAAGTTTGAAAATTCATGATCGGAGCATGTATGTAGAACTGTCTTCTATTTTCATTCACTTGAATTCTATTAATATTCTACTGAAATCAATTGTGTTTTTATTTCAGTACGGGAAAGAAGAAGGAGTCGGGGAGAGGCGGACAAGGATGACGATGACGAAGTGATACAAGATCCTAAAATCGTGCGAGAAATGGAGGAAATTTCAAAGATCAAGGATGAGTCTGGTATAGGCAAGGTGATCTTCCAAGAGCTAGCAGAACTGAAGCAGAAGCCCTCAAAGCCCATGGACCCCTGGAAAGCCTCACGTGTTCCCAGTGCCAAATATGAACCTCGCTATCATACTCGCTACCAGTCGCCAATGTTTGCATGTGAGTCGTTGATCATGTGACTGTTCTGGTCACATACTAACTGTTTTGATTGATACTGATCCTTTTTTTTCCAAGTTTGATCTGCAGATATTCATGTCTAAGTCAGTTGGTAAATGTGGGAGTTTCAAACATATTTCTCACATACTCCCCTAATGAGATATTACTTGGGGTAGGTAAAGGGGAGAGGCGGAAGTTTTAGATATGAGAAGCAGTTCCACCTCAGTGTGGTTTTCATGTTAAATGTCAGTACTTATATATGAATATGTGGAAAGTCATAGTAAGGGAAGTAAATAACTTAGCTCTATGGCAAGAGCATAACATTATTTGTCGTTGATATACACAAAGACCGTCATATATCATTAATTACGCAAAGTTTGTGACATTTAATTCAGTTTGTTCTGTTTTGCTTTATTTAGTGTAAACTACTATAATTACATGCATGATAAGATAAGCAATACAAGAGCAGTTAACAGAAGAAAAAAATATACAGTATGTGTGTGTATATGTGAGAGAGTAAGAAAATTTTATTGATGTTTACTTAGCTTCAATTGCCTTGTCCCCTCCTGACTTTTGCGTGCTGGAGATGAATCATTACCAAATCACAGTGTACTACGTGTTGATATCAGCTGAAACACTAATCACACAGTTCCCTTGATTAAAGGCACAAGATTACCTGCTGTCAAATATAACTTTAAAAAAAAGACAGCCCTACAATGTCTTTTTTTTTCTTTTTTTGTTTTGCTGTCTCATCTTCTTTGCCACCTCAGTAGCACTGCACCCACACCGCTCATTCTGACCCTTTGTCCACAACCACAGCTCAACCTGGTCCGCCACAGCCCCGGCACCAGCCATACACAGGGAGTAGTCAGTGTTAAGTCATCAAGAGGACATCTACTGGCAGAAACACTGCACTGCTGCCGAGTCACTTTGGTGATGTTCAGTGGCGCCTGTTCTGATCCAGCATACATAGGACACCAGGACACCACCTACTAAGCCCCCTGCTGACGACAATAATTGCTTAGTCATGGAGCTGGCATGAGTTAGCTCTCCCCCTTTGGTGGTGCACCAAAGGACAGCCCCCATGAATGCGCTGCGCATTATCTGTATAGTTCCATGACGGTAGGTGGTATGGTGCCTTGACAGAGTCTTGGATACTCTGTAATCTTCACATCATTTTGCCATGTGCAGCTGGGCAGAGGTGTTGGAATCATTCCAGTCCTGTATTCTGTCCATCCAGAATGACTCTGGTCTGCCTCTGAACTGCCCACCTCTGCGCCCTGTAGAATGGTTTTGAACAGGGGATCATAGCAGGATGTCTGTCCATACCCTTCAAGCTTACAGTGCTAAGAACAGGAAGGACTGGTTCATCAGCCAGCATATATATTGACTTGCTGCCTGATGAAAGTATTCATTTTATCAGAGACCTCACTGTTCTGCAAGTCTGCTGGATTCTGAGAAATGTAAAAATGAAAAACGGAAAAAAGGACAAATTTCAGAAAGAAAGAAAAATGACATGTGTGAGGGCATTAGTGGCAGTAAAAATACGTGGAATTGTGGTCATGTTTTGGGTATGCTAACAGAAGACAACACTGACGTCATGAATTCTCATGTAATCAACTTTTCCAGACAGGGAAGTTGCCAATTTGACTGTCCAGCTGAAGGCAAATAAATTTTACGCTTTGTTTTTCATCAACGGCAGGATGCTGCAAAAGTGGGGAAAAAAAATGATATAAAAGTTGTGCAACAGTTGCCCTTGTCATGGTTGGGCAGAAAAGTGAATGATGCACCACTTGTTGCTTGATGTTGCAAGTTGGAGGAGGCACATTCACTGTTCTTTCCCTTTACTATAGATGTACTCAAATTGGGGTCCCACGGTACCATCTTGAATGTAAGTTTCAAAGGTTTATGAGGAAATGTCCCCACAGTATTTCAGAGATGTTTGCTTTTCTACAGTGGGGTCCTGTTACATGTTACTTACGTCAGATGCGGAGCAATCATGTATGTTTGAAGGACTGGAATGTTTGTTTGAGATCTGCTGTCTTCTGTCCAGCCCAGTACACCCATTGCTTTTGTCGTTTTGCAGCTCCATCGCGGTTTTTGGATGTGACAAGACGTTCATGGATGACTACAACATTCGTGGGTACCGCTCTGTGTCGACTCTGGCTAATCTGCCCAGTGAGTGGCTGTGTCTGTGTTTTGTCATTCCTAGATCACTCTTTCATTGCTGCATCTCTTGTTGTTAGTGTTTTGTCAGTTGGATGTTCACACCCTGTTTGTTAAAGTTTATTGTTAACTTGAATGTGGTTTTCTTAAATGTTTAAGACATGTCTTGGGAGGTAACAATGTCTATATTGTAAACTTTTCACTGACATTGACCTGTGTGTGTCTGTGTGTGTCTATGTGTGTCTGTGTACATGCGTGTGTGTGTGTGTGTGTGTGCGTGTGTGTGTGTGTGTGTGTGTTTCTGGTGTTAGTATTATATGCCTTATTGTGTGCAATAGGTGCAAACGTTTACCAGACAAACCTCCTTTTATTTTTGCAGCGTTGTCAGGATTTTTTCCCTCTATTTGTATAGTTCAGATCTGTTTTAGAAACATAGTTTTATATAATTAGACACAGTGTATAGTGCTATATCTTTGCATTGGACACAGTTGCTGAACTGATAAGTGATATTTTGGCACACAGTTACAATATCTTCGCACTGTGTACAAGTTTTTTGTGATGACATTGTGTTTGTTTGTTTGGTTTTTAATTTACGCAAAAAGCATCGATGGTCGTATAAATGTTTTAATTCTTTTGCGACAAACACCGCATATCAGATCTTTGATGTTGCCAAATAGACCATTGTTTTGTACCTTATTTTTTGCAGTGTAATACAAATTTGGAATCCTATTGTTATATAGCAGTAGTAGAAAGTTTAACATGAACTCTGTTCTTTGTATGCTTCTGAATACCTTTTAGCAAGTACTAAAACCTTGTTGAGGTGTAAAAGAAACAATATTTTGACTGCATGAAATGAAAATGTCTTGCATTCCTTGAACTAAGCTTAAAAGTACCATCTCTGTCATTTTAAAAACAGAAACAAATTCCAACAGCTAACACCTAAAACTAAATATGAAATGTGATTGTGTTAAGTAATTTATGTGGAAAAATGGCATTTTTTAGACTGCCGTAACCTATACGTGGCACCTTCACAAGGCATGGCTGATGTCGACCAGTTGCCATCTACACACAGCTTGTCATGAAGAAGTTAGGAGGGCTCCTTGAATTGGCCACGACACTGTGGTTCGGAGACAAGTGGACAGAAAGTGTTCTGCTGGGATGGAACAACACACACACACTCACACACACACACACACACTCTCTCTCTCTCTCTCACACACCACACACACACACACACACACACACACGCACACACACACCGAGCCAGAAACATGCAGGTTTGGCGATGAGGCGATTGTAGTCTTGACAGAGATGCAGAGCAGAAAAAAAAGATCTGCGATTCCGTCTTCCTAGTCTTTGCTTTCGATTGATAGGACAGGACCATTTGTTAAAACAGCAGACAGATTGATCCCACTGTGCTGGCTCAGTGAAATTTTTTTTGGCTCCTGCCAGCTCACTTTCACACTAACTCAACCACACTTTTTTGTTGTTTGTTCAGCTCCCGTTTTGTGGAAATGTGACTGAAAAGCCTGTTAAGTGTTTCCCTGCATCTCTTTGTGAATACAAAATGGAAGGTAGTGACCAAGAATTATTCAAAGAGTCAGTAATTGGTTAATCAGTTTGTATCAGTACATTTGAATTGATAATTTTCTGCTGAAATAACCAGTCCACTGCTTTTTTTCTTTTCTTTCTTTCTTTCTTTTTTTTTTACAGCCGCTAGACCAGGATATGGTCCAGCGTATGCTTCCACTCCAAGGGCAGCAACTCTTCCAGTGAATGAAATGTATGGTCGCAGAGATTTGGTGAGTAGAACCCACTGGGTTTAGTTGTTTTTTGCAAAGTACTTTCATTTTGAAGGTGTTGTATTTGAAAACAGATTAGCCCAGCACATTCCTTGTGAAGGTGTTGTAGTTAAAAACAGATTAGCCTAGTAGATTCCTTGTGAAGGTGTAGTTTAAAACAGATTAGCCTAGTAGGTTCCTTGTGAAGGTGTTGTAGTTAAGAACAGATTAGCCCAGTAGAATACTTGTGAAGATGGTGTATTTAAGAACAGATTAGCTTAGAGATTCCTTGTGAAGATGGTGTATTTAAGAACAGATTAGCTTAGTAGATTCTTGTGAAGATGATGGTGTATTTAAGAACAGATTAGCTTAGTAGATTCGTTGTGAAGGTGATGTATTTAAGAACAGATTAGCCCAGTGGATTCATTGTGAAGGTGGTGTATTTAAGAAGAAAGTAGCCTTAGTAGTTTCACATTCAAGTTATTTTGAAGGTTTTATATTTAAGAACAAATTCTTTGTGTAGTTTAATGTAGGAGATGATGTATTTAAGAACCTATTATTCTTGTAGTGTTGAAGACTGCGGTTTTAGGAACAGATTTAACAAAGGGAAGAAGCTGTGAGGAATGAAATAAACATTTCTGTTCAGTTCAGTCGAGCGTAAACAATTCTCTATGCTTCCTAGTTTATCAGGACTGTTGTATTGGTTGTTTTCTGTCTGGCTATTTACTGCCTTTATGAGCGAGACCAGTAATGTGTATCATGTAAAAATATTAAACTGTCTGTGCATTTACTGGCATTGTTTTGATCTGATAGGGTTGTGTGCATGTGTTGTCTCGGATGCTCTTAGTGTGTGAGTGCATTTATTGTAACAAAAGAAACCCAACATATTACTTTTAACAGTTTTAACTATTGTATGTACTTTGAAGTCAGTCAGTATGATTGGATAGATTAAATGTCAAAGAGTGAGTCAGATTTGATAGAATGTCGTTGGCGATTATTCTGTGTTTTGGCGTAGTGTGAAAATCTTCATCGGTAATGACATTTGTTTCAGACCTACTTTGGATTCAGAGATGAAAGTCATGACTCAGAGGGGCACCAGAGGTCTAATTGTAAGTCTTGTTTGTGAATGGTTGTTTGCTGTCATCTGGCAGAAGCTTGAAGCTTGGCTGATATCCTTTGTTTTTTATGTGGTATATCTTTCTCAAGGCAGAACACACAAAATGACACAAGCCTGCATACTCACGTATTGACACAAAAATGAGAGGGAAAAGGCCTCACACTCTTCTTAATGTAGGACTGATCGTAATATTTCTTTCACACTCACTTTTGACAAGTACACAAACATGTACAAATACACACATACTGGCAGATTTACATGCATCAATCAAAAGAATATTCCCTCAAAAAAACATAATACTTATGTCAAATATCACACAGCTATTCTCAATAGTCAGTGAGAAAAAGTTCAAGGGTTCGTCTGTTTTCAGTAAAGCTTCGATATGTTTTTAGTGCATGAGGCGCGGGGGCCGGAGTAGCTTGCTGAACTCGTAATCTTGCTGATCCTGGGGTTGCGGGTTCGAATCACTGCCGGGCTGCTTCAGTACAGGGGGATTTTTTTCCCTCGGAGTTAAAACTGGTTCTGACTCCATTTCCCTTACAGTCCTTCGAATGAGATTATAAACTGAGGTTCCATGTATGAACGCACGCATAACATCTTGCACACACATAAAATCCCATCACCAGCTTTTGGAAAAGAAGTCCACTTTGACCTTTGGCATGGATGGCACGTTACACCTAGCATACACCATCCCGGAAGTTGGATTATGCTGCCTTAATGGTGGGATAAAAAAATGGTCATACACACAAAACTGCATCCCTTTGTAGGGTAGATGGGATTAATCCTTGCCTTTCGATACAGGAGGGAGTGTCCGCAGGAGTATCGGCCTGCGTACGCAGAAAGAAAGAAAGTGCACAAGACCATACCATACGTTGTCAACATTCTAGTGTAAATGCTTTGAATGGAACAGGACAGTGCAGATAAACAAAGCCCTTTGATCAGTGCATTGAAGACTTGAGTCATGTTTTATAGATGTATGTTTTGACTGTTAACATTTTTATGGTAGTTGTGCTTGTTATTTGTTTATCTGTTTTTTTTTGTGTGTGTGACAGATACATCCACTTCGACACTCACCGGGGACAGCCTGTCCAGGGTAAGTGGCTAAACCCAGTGTAGTGGTCATCACAGGGCAGTGGTGTTAGGGAACCTGCTGGTCAAGGGAGCCATTTCTTAGGTGCTGTGTTTTAGGTCTTCATGGCTGGAACAGACTCGGGTTTACTTTGCACATAATGTAGACTTAAAAAAATGTCAAAGACAGTAAGAGAATCTGTTTTCAAATTTTAGATTTTGCTAAAAATTATGTTCTCAGTTTTCTTGTGTATGTAATATTGGTGGGGTGGATAGCAACCTGCATGTTGACATCTCTGTCAGTGGCTCATGTGTCGTGAGATCAAAAGTAGATTGCTTCAGAAACTGCATGTGCTAAAGTTTGCTCGTTGGTCCGTAACTTGTGTTGAGATCTGTAATTCATTGAAACGGTATGTAATACTTACCATGCACCCATTTGCTGCCACTGATTTCAATGCTTTGTATACCTTTTATTGTATGTTCCTGCTTCCTACCTGGAAATCATTTCATTTTTTAAGCTTGCTGTAAAGATTAAGACAACAACAACAAAAAATCATCAACATATATTGCACAAACATGAGAAAAAAATGATTTGAAAAAAACCTAAGTTTAGACTTTTTAGATCTAAAAATGCATGCATCAGTCATGATTATTCAAATAAAGTTGTAGATGAAATTACATACCTAGTTTGGAATACAGTTCTATCAAGTCTGTGAACACTGAAATGCAGTGTACCCCCACTATCACAGAATCTGTAAGCAAAGAAACCCCTGGTGTGTGTCCATCAACTCAAAATGGTATTGTGTTTGAGTGGATGAACATTCCTTCAGTGTAAAGAAATTGTTCATCAGATTTGCTGATCTTGGGTATACATTTGCTTCATGTCAGGAAAAAATCGGTGAATGAAGCACTGTTTATGAGCTGTCTTTTTTTTTTTTTTTTTTTTTTTTTTTTTTGATTTGCTTTTCCGTATTTCTTGGACAGTTTGATTGAAGTAGACCTTAATTCTTAATTAAGAGAATTTTCTCTTGTCTACTTCCTTTACATACACCGACTGGTGCTACTGACCAGGCCCAGCTTTATTCTCTTAGATGAAGACCAGCACCTAGGGTCATGTTTCACTCACAACTTGTTAAATAAGTGTAGGCTGTGTGTATGATGTAACCTCCATTCCACTGTATGTTGTTCTGGCTGGGTCAGGGTGGGGTTCCCAATGCGGCTATGTATGTTATGCCCTCCATTCCACTGCTTGAAAAATGCTCAGTTGGTAGAGTGATAGACTGCTAATTTTGATGATCCTGGGTTTTCGGGTTTGAATCTCTGCCGGGTCGCTTCGGTATATGGGGATATTTACCTCAGAGTTTACATTGGTTCTGACTCCATTACCCAAATAGTCCTTTGAATGAGACTATAAACCGAGGCTCCTTGTTGAATGCACGCATAACATTTGCACACACAAAAAATCCCATCACCACCTTATGGAAGACACGTCCAGTTTTGCCATTGGTATGGATGAAACATTACACATAGCATGCACCCTGTGTGAGAAATTGAAAGACTGAAAGAAGTAAGGAAATTGAGTGAATGATATTAAGTAGATGACATGGGGGAAACGACTGAATGAAGCGCCGGCAGGCAGTTCTTGAAGTGAACACTACCCAGGTAGGCCATCCCATAGTGTACACAAGAGTGTGGATTGTCAGCGCCTAGAACCTTTTGGAAGGCACTTTATAAGTGCTGCATTATGATTATATTATATTCTAACAGAGCCGGGGTGGGGTACCCAGTGTGGCTATGTATGACGTGCCATCCATTCCTCTACTGAAGCTGCAGAAGAGTTCCTGGCATACGGAATGTGACCCTCCTGTAAGTCCTGTCTGTGAATGATTTACATGTAATTACGCATATTTTCTACTGTCATTGTCTTACCTTTCATTCCAGTATTCCTTTATGAATACCTCTTGTCTGTCTGTCTCTGTCTCATTTTATTTTTTTCTCTCTGTCTGTCTGTCTTTTCATTTAAAACGGTTTTCCTTTAAAAAAAAATTTTGTTTTTAATCCTAAACACATTTTACTGCTGTGTTAAAGTAAGAGACAACATACACAGATATACGTAAGTATTTATAACACATACCCTTTCACAACAAGAACAGCAACAAAACTAACAGATGTTCATAAGTGACCCTAATTAACAAATCCACAAACACTTTAATTGTATTGACAAATATTTGAAAAAAATGGCACTTAACAATAGCAACAAATAAGCGTGAAGTCATGGCCTATGGTGTGGCAGCCTTAGCAATTATTCATACTATCCACTCCATACACAGCTTGTAGCACACAGAGTGCTCACAACCACAGAAGGATTGTGAGTTTGTTCCCGGTGCATCACGTGGAAGGTGTTTCATTTCTTGGTTTGGTTTGAGAAATGGTATAGTCTGGATTGATTTGATGTTTGAAGAGTTTCAAGGAGAGCCTAGTCCAGCAGTTAATCTGTTTCTTGTTATCGCCACCAACTTGACATCAAATTTGGACAATGCATCACAAGCTAGAATCAACAAATCTAGAATCTAGACATCTACAGAAATTAACAGTGATATTGGCTTGAATTGAATTTAGTGCGAATGCTAGACTGAGGCTCTACTGTTCAGGGTTTGGCCTAAGGAAGCATTGCATATATTAACTGTCTGCATGTTTCTGACACATCCAAAATTAGCTCAGGTTAGGATTTTTTTTTTTTTTTTTTCAAAATCATGTTGGGCACTCCCTTTTATATAGGCTTGTGCAATGTATTGGAAATATATCCAAGTCAGTAGACAGGTCAGCACAAAATTGTTAATGCACAGGCTTGTGATATGTGCCACAACCTTTTTTTTTTTTTCTGTATTTTTTGCTGCCTCATCTTTCATGGCCTCTCAGCAGTGGTGTTAGTCTTAGTGGCTCCCCTATACCCTGCCACATCCAGGATTCTTCTCTCACAGCCCCTACACAGGCAGCTCACAGGGAGCAATCATGCAGTGTCAAGTTGTCATGAGACAGCCCACAAGAAGGGAACATTGCACGGCTGTACTCTGGTGCCTGTAGTGATTCAGTTTTTATGCATGATATCTCTAGAGAACCTTCCACTGAACCCATAATTGCTTTGTTTGGGAGCCGAACAAAGTACTTGTGCTTTCGTTCATGAGTGTATGAAATGTGGGTCATTGAATTTGAAACCCCCTTGATTCTCTGCTTCGTGGTTCTGTCTCAGCTTTCTGTTTTATTCTGGTCTGTCAGCTTTCTTCAGGGGTATGTTTGATAATGAATTTGGAATGTTCACTTCTGTGCAACAGGTATATGAGTATGAGAAGCTGAAAATCACCAAATTCGATTTACCACGAGATGTTGATAGAAACAGACTTGAGGTGATCTTTATTTTCTTGTTTGTTTGTCTTTCTCTGTCTTTTTTTCTTTCTTTGTCTGTCTCTGTGTCTTGTTTCTGTGTGTGTGTGTGTCTTTCTGTCTTTCTCTATCATCTCCCAGCCTATCTTGCTCTCTTTCTCATCTGTCTGTCTTGGTGTCTTTTTCTCAGTGTATTTGCCATCATTTGGACAGCTGCTGTATTTTAAAAGAAAAGTATTGAAAAAAGAAAAGAAAACTACATGCTGTTTTTTCATGGTTGAAATAATTTATATCTGTATAATTTGCAGTTAAAATGATTTATATCTGTATAATTATCCATATAGTATGTTGCGATTTCAGTGGATAGGGGGTGCTGATATGAGTGATTAATAGCAGCTGAACTTGTAATCAGCAGAACTTGTAATCAGAAAATCCTTTGCAGACAGCTGCAACTTGCCTTCAGTACAAGAAATTGTGACAAATGGATTAGCAGAAATGTAGAAAGGTGGTTTATGTTCATGTTTAACACATTTATCCAGAAACTGAGAGAATCCTTGATACATGGTTTGAGTATAGGTCGTTTTTTTTTTTTCTGATCCCGCTTTCAACTAGGTCTTAAGTCAGGGCCATCATGATGCTGCATTTTGATGCATTTAAAAGAAGACAGGGCAGTAAACTGCCCAGGCAAAATTGTGTAGAAAAATCTGCGTGCGTTGGCAGCAAAAAAAGAAGATGACATTGTACTGTGATGGCATGCTCTTTATGGGGGACGAGAGACAAAAATATATGGTGATGATTAACAGTACAATACAAAGTACAAACCGGATGAGATTTTTGAAAATTTAAATGTAGAATTGGAGTGTCATCTGTGCTTTTATTTCTGTTTTTCTTTTCTCTCAGATTCACCTCAGTGATGAGCAGTTCAGTAGTCTGTTCAAGATGCCTCGTGAGAAGTTCTACCGGCTGGCCGAGTGGAAGCGCAATGACATGAAGAAGAAAACTGGACCTGTACTGATGAGGAGAAGCGGTGTTGGTGGGGAGGCTGGCGGTGCCGTTTTGCTGTTGCTGCCTTTTAGCCTGGCTGTCTGCGTTGCTTGGCTTCGATCATGGATCTCACGAGGGAGGATTATGCTGAGCAAGAGGGCCGACAGTGCTGTCATCTGATTGGTTTGAGGTTTGGGTCACATCACTGTAGTGAATTAGCGTCTCTTGCTTTTTTGGGGGCGAGGGGGGGAGGGGTGTGTAGGGTGTGTGTGTGTGGTGTGTGTCTCCATTTTCAAGTTTTTTCCTTTTTTTGAGGGGGGGGGGGTGGGGGGGGGGGGGGGGGCTAGTGTATGGGTGTGCATGTGTTGTGTGTTGTTGGGCGGTTGTTATTGCAAATTTACCTCTTGTTAGTATTATTTGGATGCTTTCACAGTATAGTTCATTTTACACACAGCTGTATGAGTGGTCAGTGTGTGTGTAGTTGAAGCGTTGCCCTCTCCTTTTAGGATCTTCTGACATCAAATATGTATGAGATTCTTTGTTGATGGTGATGTGCTTGTTGTGTCATATGACACTGATTTTGTTGTGTGTGTGGGTGTGTGTGTGGGTGTATTTTTTAAATGAGTAACTTTGGGAGTCCACTCTGAGGACACTGTTATTACTTCAGTCCGTATGTTTCCCACTTTGTTGTCTGTGCCATATACACCCAAAACTCTCTTTGTGATTATTGTTTCTATACTTGGGGCGCGCCTAAGAATGTTGTGAATGGCAGTACTTGCACTAGACATACCAGTATTCATTTTTATCTTCACATGGCGTTTTTTTTCTGTCTCAGCACTAAATCGTACGCAAATACATATCATATATCAGAAGCACATTTTACTCACATGTGTACGCACTCACTCAGTCACTTGAATGCGAATGCATGAAATTTGCATGAGATGAAAATGTAAGAGAAAGTAAAAGTAATGCATATGGGTATGAAGAAAGTGAAATTTCACAAGTCTGATAAAAATTGAACCAATGTATGAAGTAGGCTCTCCCTCCCCCTTCTCCTCCCCATCCCCCCACAAAAAGGGAGTGCATTTTGCATTCACACTGTATCTTACAAACACTATAATAGTTCTACAGATTCTTTATGTTTTCTCCTTCCTCCTATTTTTTATGAACTTTTCTTCTGTAAGATCCCTGCTCCTTCGGATTGTGTTAGCTTTTAGTGTGGAAAGATATTTGCTGGTTGCCAACATATTTGTTAAAGATTTTATCTTTTCAGAATTTGTTTTTAATTCACATTCACAAATGTATGCGTTTTTCCCTGCATTTTGTAAACCAATAGAAATGTAGGATTACATGCCTTGTTTTTTCACTGTTGGAAACTGCTTGTTTGTTTTGCTTGCTGCTCTCGCAATGGTTTCTGCCCAGTTCATTGCTACATTTTTGACAATTTTTATCTGGGTTTCTTGTGATATGCCAGTGCTGCTGTTTATTCTTTTCAAACTGTTGTTCATACTCTTGAAAATTTAGGAGATTTATGTATAAAACTCTAGCACTCAGTTTATAGTCTCAATTGTAGCCGGGCGTGCCCTGAAAAATATTCTACATGGTTTCTTATTTGACTGTTGACGTAACACGCAGCCAGCTTAATACACACCCTGTGCGCACTCAAGCAGTGAAGCTTAAAAACACTCGTACCCATGCATTCATTGATGGATAGGCCCCACTCCTACCAAAGAAACACTGGAAATACAAACTCTAGTGCACATCAAAGATTTGTTTCAAATAATAGCGCCATTATATGTAGGTTGACGTTTTGAAAGAGAACTTGCTGTTATTTGGACAGGCTCTGTTTACAGTCTGTCTATACTTGTCCTGAGAAAAAGGGGGAAAAAAAAGGAGAAATTCAGTATTACATGTAAGTGGGCTTTCTAGTGTACATGAATGTTAACTGGTGTGTAAAGAAACATCTGTTTCTTTGTGTGTGTGTGAGTGTGTGTGTGTGTGAGTGTGTGTGTTGTTACACATCTTGAGATCTGATGTTGTTTGAAATAATGATCAAACATTGCTCAATGCTACTTATATGACGTAAACGCTTAATTTTGGATATTTTGACGAAGTTGGATCATTTTTCATGTACACAGAAAGTTTGACGAGATTTCCTGTCATAGTCAATCATGTACAAGCTAAAGTTGCACTGAAAAGCAAACTGAGTGTGTGAATATAGAATTGTTGCCGTACTATGCCCACTAGCCTCATTAGGGATGAAGCGGTCATACTAGGCCCTTCAACATTCACAGAGGCTTGTTATCAGAAGTGGAAAAATCATATATTCTTCTTCTTCTTTGGTCCTCAGCTAAAACTATGTGGATCACAGTGTGTGAATTTTTTTTGCCGTATGTTAGGCAATTCTTTTTCAATCCCACCTTTAACTGATAGCCTGCATTAGGGATGAAGTATTGCATATTGTATCTCTTGAATGAACAGAGGCATATTTGACAGCTTTCAGCTAGAACATGGCACTGGTTTAGCAACTCTGAATAAATTGAGATGTGGCTTCTTCATTGTAACCAGTTTCAACCCAAATTGGCTTGCTTCATTTCTGCTCACTATGTTCGGGATTACAAAAGGCCATCTTGATCAGAACTCTACATGAACTCATGTGCATTGCATTGGATGGATTGTGTTGGTGCCCTCCATAGGGGGCAGGTTTACCCGCTCTGGTTCTGCACATACTAAGGAGATAAGGTTTGTAGGTAGTACCCCTCTGGTTCCACGATTGAACAATGCTCCAAGGATTTAAGCAGGAACACATTGACATAGGTGAAGGTTGTAGGTATTGGCCAGTGTATGGTGCTCTGAACTGAACACTAATGAAATGCTCTTCTGTGGAGTATGCCAGGACTGTAGGGACACATTGACCAATCTGGTGCTCTCTGTGGATTGCTCTATGCCGGACATAAGGGACACATTAACTGCTCTCTGTGGTGGACTATTGCCTATTGCCTCCAGGACTGTTAAGGGACAACATTGACATTAAACTGCTCTCTGTGGATTGCCTATGCCCAGGACTGTAAGGACACACATTGACTGCTCTCTGTGGATTTGCCTATGCCAGGACTGTAAGGACACCTTAACTGTTCTCTGTGTGCCTATGGCCATTGCTGTATGCCCAGCATCGACTGTAAGGGATTGCACATTGACATTGACTGCTCTCTGTGGATTGCCTATGCCAGGACTGTAAGGACACATTAACTGTTGTGGATTGCCTATGCCAGGACTGTAAGGGACACATTGACATTAACTCTCTGTGGATTGCCTATGCCAGGACTGTAAGGGACTGACATGACTGCTCTCTTGTGGATTGCCTATGCCAGGACTGTAAGGGGACACATTGACTGCTCTCTGTGGATTGCCTACTGACCAGGACCTGTAAGGACACATAGTCCGTCTGCTTCTGGGTCTCTTTGAACTTTCCTTGTGGTTTTTGCTCCTGACGCTGGATTGCCTCGATTGCCGCAGCCTCTCTTAGATCTTGAGTTGTTTTCACCTTGGATTCACTCCAACATCTGCTCTCTGTGGACCTCATTTGCCTATGTCCCGGACTGTAATGGACACAGTGTCGGACTGGTCTCCTAGTCCCATGTGTAGACGATTTGCTTATCCTTGTATGCATCCCAGGACTGTAAGAGGACACTTGATACCGCGGACTTCGTTGGTCGGATTGCCTACTGACATCGAGAACTGACCTAGCACTCGAGCACTAACTGTTTGTGGATTGCCATATGCCGAGACTGTGAAAGGCGACACATTGACATTAACTGCTGGGAGGTCTGGTGGCTGTGGAGTATGGGTGTGCCATTTTGTTTAAGGGACACATTGACACATGACCCTCCCTGTTTGTTATGCTCCCAATCGCCAGCCTACTGTCAATCGGGCCATTGACTGCTCTCGTGTGGATTGCCCTCGCAGGACTGCCAGGACACTGATCGTAGATGCTTACGATTGACATGATTGCCCCCGCTCCAACTGTAAGGGACGGATGCATTGCTGTCCTGTGGAGTATTCCAGGACTGTATGGACAGATTGACATTGACCGCTATCCTGCGCTGTGGCTTTTGCCTATGCCCGGACCTGTCCGTGTTTGTGAAGGGCCAGGACATGTAACTTCGTTCTCTCCGTGTGACATTGCCTATCTGCAGTGGACTGTAACCTTCAGGAATACATGTACGTAACATGACACGCTCATGCCCCATTGTGGCCACCTGTTTGCAGGGATCCGCCACCGCTGCAATGAACGTGGCATTGGCCACGGTCGCGAGTTTTCTCCCCGAACGGGCATGGGACAGCTGACATGAGAGAGACACAGCAAATCCAAGACAAAAAAAAAACGATTAGGTAAATAAAAGATACAAATAAAAAAAAAACACTGGTAAGTGAACAATATCTGACTGAGACCTCGTATATAGAGGTCGTTTACAGATGCTTAATTACAATGGGCCTCTTTCTTTATCTGTTTCCTTTTTTTTTTTTTTTTTTTTTTTTTTTTTTTTTTTTTTTTTTCCCGTGTGCTAAGAAATTTTGGTTTTTCCCCAAAAGAAAATTCTGCCAGAACTCATTTAGAATAACAGCACCATGGTCCTCCCCCCCCACCCCCCCCACCCAACCGCCGGGAGGGAGCAAAATCTGAATCCATTGTGGAGAAGATGACAAAACGAGATTAGGGAATAAGTGGGATGCAGGGATTCAGACGATATGCTGCATGAATACCACCAGTGATACTTTGGGTGGTGCCAGCCTCTTCTCAGGAAATCCTGACATGGTTTGGATTGGAAAATCAGCAGCTGATAATGTGAGACATCATTCCATCTCACTATGCGATGCTCGATTGCACCGCCGATCACTGCCCCCTGAGATTTCTCTACCGAACAGGCCGCTCTATTATCCTTGGTGTCAACAGATTGGTCAGAATTCAGGTCACCAATTAAGTCTGCACGTAGGTTGGCTCCCTCCTGGGTTCTTCTTTTTGTGTGTGTGTGTGTTTTTGTGTTTATAATGTGTGTGTTGTTGTGGGGGGGTTCTGTGTGTGTGTGTTTGTTGTGGTTTGTGTTTACTTTTTAACAATAACGTTTGAGTTTTCCCTTACCAATTGATTCTTTACCACTCCGTATTCCACGCTCCCTCAGTGAGTAGTCTCTTTTTATTGGTTCCTGGTTACTTCTGTTCATTCATGACATTTACAACCCGGACTCCATCTATGGCATCCACTCTAGTCAAACTCTAAAACACAAAGTTGATTGATTTATCTGCTGTTTGTAAATGCCTCAGACTAGTTTCAGATGTGTGGTGTTAGAATGCCTATTGGTTAGCTCTACCATGGAAATTAATTTTTTGTTGGTAGTTTCATGATATAATTAAGCTGCACTGCCTGCAAACAACCTCACCCAGTAAAAAAAAAATTCTGCATCAACCTTCTAGAAGCATTTTTACATACATCAAAACACAGGATTTGACCTCGTCCATGGTAAACATAGGGCTTTATATTCCAGGGACAGATGGCCTCACACTGCGTCCATAATGATCTCACGTTCCGGGCTTTTTTTACACCACTGAAGGTACAAAGTCTTTCACTGCATCACTTCCCCAGCCCAACGCCCTCTATCCTCCAACTCCTCCCCCACTCTCAACCCCGCCTCTACCCCTGTTTCCCCCCTGTTTGGGCTCGTAGTACCTTAAAACTGAGCCCTACCCATCCACTTAGTGTCATATTGTGGATGCGAGGGGACCCAGGATGACAGCATTAACTCGCTCCTACATACATCAGCTTGACGGTCCTATTATTGTATTTACAGCGGTTTGTACATCTTGATTGCGATGTAATGCATTACCCAACCTCAACCGTAGGATGGCATCATTAAAACAGCACTACTTGCTTCACACACAGTGATGACGCCACTTAAAGGTCGTTTTCCTCCACACATCCCACACATCTTGTAGCACTTGCAACTGTTTGCAAGATTTTTTTTTTTTTTTCCGGGGAACGGGGAGACTTGGTATTTTGTTCATGTAGGGCAAAAAACCAAAATATATGGACAGACCTCTCTAAGTTCTGGTTTACAAAGTTAATCTGGAGGTTTCATTGGTCGACCCCTTGATAATCCCGACGTACAATGGTATTAATGATCTCTACCCCTTCTGGGTAGGGGGCAGTCACCCATCCCGCCATATCCCATCGTCGCCCCCTCCCCCGCACCTGGTCACAACCGCACCCTTGAGCCCTGTGGGCCCCCGCTTGTGTACTCCAGACAGACTACAGGTACACGATTCATGCCATATGATCTCACGCTCAACTGCACAGTCACCCATCCCCAACCCCACCCCCCTCTCCATACGGTCTAACAACAGGCCATCACACAAGTAAGTAGGTGGGTGACGACACAACTCGCAGCGGTTCTCCTCTCGACCACTATACCCTCCACCCTCCCATAACACTCACCCTCGCTGGGGGGTGTTGGCGAATGTGGGTTTACCCAGTAGATGACTATCTCGCTACCGGCAGACGCTCCACACTTGCCAATCATCCAAGCCACTTTCAGATACAATAAAATGATTGAATTCCTAGAATAAGGTTGTGCACGAGGATCGTCTTCGACCTCCTTGCAAAAGATTACATTTTTGAATAGATCCGATTCGCGTTAATACTGCGCACTGTATACTTCTCCTCCCTTCCCTCCCCGGTTGTTGACTTTGTCCCGGACAAAAATCAACCCAAACCCCTGCCGCCGCGTTTTACTTGGGTGTGGGCACAGAGGGGGGGGTGTGGTGGTTGGCCCCCATCATCTAGTACCATTACCTGAAATGACTGCTCGTTCAAATTACCACCAAAACCCTGAATTCCAACAGATGAAAGGGCCCAAGCTGATGTTATATCCTTATTAAGCAATCGCTTTGGAATGGTGAATAACACCTTCTCAGCTCATGCAGCAATTTTTTTTTTAACAACCCTTATTCCGTAAACACACTATTTGTTTCGGGGGGGGGGCCCTCTAACAATCTTTGCCGCGTTTACTTGGTGGGCACATCATTAGTAAATGACTGCTTGTTAAATTACAACCAAAAACTGAATTCCAACAGATGAAAGGGACCAAGATGATGTTATAGCCTGATTAAGCAAGCTCTTTGAATGGTGAATAACATTCTCAGCTCATGCAGATGATTTTTTTTTTTAAAACCATTATTGTAAATATCTATTTGTTTTCCTGCATTATTTTTTTTTTTTTTTTGTTGCAGGGAAGTTCCCATTTGTCTGTAGTTCTATTCAGGTGAAAATCTTGGAGACTAATCAGTTGAGAAATGTTACGCTAGCATCCATTGATTTCATATGAGCTAAAGGAAGTCTTTGGGAAGAAAACTTTGAGGGCATGTTTGAAGTTCCAGTATTTATGATTTGTGTATGTCACTTCTGCAGGCAACAGCTGTGACTCTTTTTGTCAATGCATAATGATGTATGTAAATTACATCTACAATACACATGCTATGGAAATGTTTGGCGAGCACAAAACTGCTGACAGATGCTATGTATTCACTCTGCCCCTTGTTTGAATAATCTGACGGTGTGGAGAATTGAATGGCCTACCACTCATGGCAGCCATTCTTTGACCAATTGTTCAAGAAAATGCCAACAATGAATTGTAAATGCATTCCTATGTGGCGGTCAAGTTATTAAGGCATATTCATTGAATCGTAATGGTTTCACTGCTTTTACTTTTGCATACCTGTAGATTTGTGGAATTTGATGGTGGTTTAAACTCACTGATTATGAAATTTTGTTTTTCTACTTGTTGAGGTATTTTGCGAAACATGATGATTGTTTAAAATCATTTGTCATAGAGAATTTTGTGTCTGTGTCTGCTTGTTGAGGCATTTTCATTGATAAGAAAGGTTTGTTAAATTTACCTGTTTATTTATATCGGTTGTGACATTTGGTTATCGAGTAGAACATTTGTGGTGCTTAATGTGGCTGGTTGTGTAGATCTTGGTGCTTTCTTTTTGCTCTGTTTTGTTGTTGTTGTTGTTTTTTTTTTGTGACAGTCAGGTTGTGTTGTTTGATGTTTTATACATAATTTGGGCATGTCATTCAAGCAATCGCTTCTTTGAAGATGTCTAGCTGCCATGAAATTAAGGCTTCCTTTTGTTTTTGTTTTGTATTATTGCTTTTTATATTGCTGTTTTTTTAATGCTCTTTTGCCCTGTTATTTTTCACTCATCCCTATCGATTTTTTTTCTTCTTTGCTTCTTACGTATGTTTGTGACATTTTGTAGTTGGGATGTCGTTTAGTTTTCAAGTGCATTTTCTAAAGATTCTAGGATAAACTTTGTGATCAGTCTTAAGTGGTGTTACATTTATGGTTTCGATTTAAAGTCCAGTTTTTCGTGTTGATTTATTTTAATCTACTAACAGTCACACATTTCCAGATGATGTTCATCTTTTTTTTTCTGTAAGCATTTTACATGATTTTGATATTGCAATAATTGTTTTTATCTCTGGTTCAGAAGCACCACATACACACTGATCTCTGTGGTGATGAGGGACTTCAGTATTTCTGTGGTTTTTTTTTTTAACAAGATGTATTTTTTTTATCATGTTTATTTTTCTTTTTCTGCATTATGCAGTCAGTATCACATTTCCTGTGATGTGCTGTTTCCCTTGTGTACATGCAAAGGCATTTGCATTTCTATAGAGAGATTTTATTAAGTTCCAGTGACTTTAGACTGGCCTATCATTATGATAAAGGTGTTGGCCATCTGTTAACATATGCAATCTGTAGCAAATCATATTCTGTCATGAGCTTTGTGCCTGTGTACTCTGTGATGAACACATTTGTTCATAACATACTGCTCATGCAATTTTAAAATATAGAATTTTCTTTTCAAATAAAGGGAGAAAAAAAGAACAGAAACCAATGGAAATCACTATGTTTTTCCTCTGATATTAAAACGAGAAAAATGTTCACGATTGATAGATCTTAACAAAAATTACGTAAAATGAAATGTTCAGTCATTAAACTACATTCACCCAATTTTGTAAAATATTTCAGTTTCAACAAAATTGTTTTGATCACATACCTGATCTAGAGCGCATTGTTCACATTGAAGTTTGCAGTGAGCACTTCAGGTTGCATGGAACAGTTGAATCACTTTGGAACAAAACAGCCTTATCTGTGCCGTAATCCCTCCACATGACCACTTTGTATCTTAAAGAATCTTCACTTGAGCTTTCTGTGTCGTCATGAACATAGTCCAGGTCTGCAGATGCCTGATGCCATAAGCTGCAATATTTCTGTGCCATTGTTAATTATCTAATTAAACATGTTTTTCTTTTGTAAGGCTGTATTTTAGTTGTTGAGGAATATGTTACATTGCTTTTTTTTTCATTCTCTCAGTTTGAGCAGCAGTGACCTCAGGTGAGGTAACTCATGTATTCACCACAGACATGGTGTGGTGAAGATCGTTTTCCACCTTTTGCTTCAAAGCTGTAGTCACAAAACATATGTCCTGTAGTATGACAATGCATGAAATATAGATCTGGCTATTGGAGAATTCTTCTGCATAGTATTTGCTTTTTTTTTTTTTTTTCCAGCAAGACTTTTTTTTTTCTATTAAAGAGAAAATATATGCAGACATGGTGTTTTGAGTCTGAAGATTAAGCAGTTGTTTGTGTGATCAAGAACAGCAACAAGAAAGACATCTTTTTCTATCTTCCACCGAAACTGGTTGTATTAGAGTAGAGTCGATATTTCAAAAACCTAATTCATACCCAAACAATCTCGTCCATTCTTTTTTTGTCTGCAGTTGTTTGAATCAGAACAAGCATCAGTGAACAACACCAAAGTGACTTGGCAGCCATACAGTGTCTCCTCTGGTAGGTTGCCTCATGATTTGATATTCACTGTTCCCTACAGACTGCCAGTCCTGGGGTGTTGTGACGGGACAGACTGGGGTGTGGCTGTGGAGTACAGTCAGATGAGGGGCATGGAAAATGAGAGGAAAAAAAAAAACCTTCTCCATCTGCAATAAAAAGCCTGTTGCACATAAACCTTTAATACAACCAGCTTCATTTACATCCGTGGGTTTAGTGTGTGTATGAAATACAAGCAGAATAACCAGGGGCAGAATTCCCAGGAGGGTGGAATACTATTTCTTACTGAAAGATGTTTCTCACAGAAGTACTGAAAGGTCAAAAAACACACACAGCTCTCTCACTCTCTCTCTCTCTCTCAAAACAACACACAAATGTGCAACATCAAAAACAGTAACACTTTCCTCGCTTTCCACTTGCCCCATTATACTTGTTGAGATCCAAAAAAACTGTACACATAATCAGGTAGGAGACATGCCAAGCACACTGAAGTGCGTTACAAAAAAAAAAAATACTGAAGCGCCAAGTTGCAATTAACATGCACCAACTCAACTCAGAAGCAGCATTACACGAACCTGTAGTAAGTAACCAAGCAAAGAGTGCAACTGAGGGATCGGTGACATGAACCTCTCAGTAAATTTAAATATGAAAAACGAGAGAAAAACAAAACAAAAAAACAAAACACTAGCAATGACAAATGTATCAATAGGTACTCTGAAAGGAAAAAAAAAAAGGTTTGAAATCTCTCACTCTGTCTCTCTCTCTCTCTCAACACTTCAGCATGAAAACTCATACAAAATAAACAGCGTAAATCAATTGCAATAGCCCCATCCCCCACCCCTCACCCAGTCCCAGCCCCATAACAAACAAAAAAAAAGTTTATTTTTTGTTGACAATCTGAAGTTTTGCCATCAGTGTAGTGTAGCAGCACCATCTTTCCATCTCAGTTCCTTTTTTTTGACAGTCATAATGATTTAAAAAAAAAACAACAAACAAACCATATTTGAAAAAAAAAAAAAAAAAAAGAAATGAGGCTGCTGGAATATGTGGACCACACATTGTTTTAAAACTCGTGACCTCAGGATCTTAATTTTTATTTTTAAGTTTAAATTGTAAAAGCCCAACCAAACACACACACATCTTTTTCAAGGCTGTTGAATTCACATATGAAAAAAACATCACATACATATTATACTAAGCAAATCAGATCATCGTAAAAAAAAAAAAATAATAATAATAATATCCGGAAAAAGAATTCATAAATCAACAGTTAATTACATAGTAACAAAAATAACTTTCTCATGGTATATATCAAATTAGGCTGAGCTGAGAAAACCTGGCATTTCCCTTGATTTTTCACACCCAGATTAAAATAAATAAATAAATTAAGAAAGAAGAAAGAAAAAACTTGAATGAAATGAAAAAAAAGAAAAGAAAAAAGCCAAAAATGCAGACAGACAACCCAGAATGGAGTCCATTCTGGACAGTGTGTGTGTGTGTGTGTGTGTGTGTGTATATATATATATATATATATATATAGATATATAGATAGATAGATAGATACACACACACACACACACAATCTTCATTACCTAGTCTCCAATTATAACAAAAAAAAGCTGGCATTTAATAGATTTGTCTTAGAATAGCAACAAAAACAAACAAACAAAAAACATGGTTAAGGAAATGATACTGTTTGAAACCTTTAGTGATATCCAAAAGTATCTGAACAACTTTGAGTTTGAAACACCAAATACAGAAATACAGCCACATAACAGTAGATTGAAAGCTTCCATGGTGACCAAACATTAAGATCACATGCACAGAGTCAACCAGTGATTCACCTTGGTGACTGGACAATTTCATAACAAGTCTCTAGATGTATTTCATGCAGATAATAACAGAGGGAATCTCCAAATCTATTGAAAGTGTTTCAGCTCTGACAATACTCAAAGCTGACAGTACTATTAACTTACATCAACAACAAAAATGATTGCTTCAGCCTTTAATTGTTTAAACATGGTCATGAAGTCCAGTTCATGTTCTTAAGATCAATGGAAGTATTCAACTTTTGTAACTGTTTTCTTCAAACTTGTACCCACTACTTCTAAAAATTGAACATTGCTGAAACAACTTAGATTTTGTCAAAATCACAATGACTGTAACCAGAGAGCATGCATGGGCAATTCCAGGTTGATTTTTGCCCCCCCCCCCCCCCCCCCCCCACACACACACACACACACACACAAATACCTCTTCCCCCCCCCCCCCCCCAACTACTACCTCCTCCCTATTTTGACTATGACAATAGTTTCTGGTTCTGTGTCAAAGGCTAAAGTTATAACCTCCGTACCTTTACCAGATGGGAATGTAGCACAATGGTTAAAAGCATTTGCTTGTGAAGCTGACACTGTGACAGCTGTGAGTTCAAACCTCTAGTGGATTCTGATTTCCACAGCTGGAACCTCCTCTCTCTCTCTCTATCTATACATGTATCTGTAAACAGGTACATGGCTCATGTCAGGGACCGCTAAGGCTGCAGAAGAAGAGGGATGGGCACCATCTTCCATTATGCCATGGCCCTGACATATACTGAAGCTTGTTACAGTTCATTGCCAGCATTGCCCATAGGTTACGGGACACTGAGCTATCCTCCCCCCACCCCCCCATCTGACGGACTGAATCCTCGCATGCACCAACACAGTATTACTAAGACTTCTGAAGAATAAGGCTGACAAAACATCTTGGCCATATTACTGTCATGATCGCAGAACTGAAGTCGTGTTCATATGGTTTTGCACGACTGCAGCCAGGCTGAATGCATGGGCTGCATCCAAATCAAAGCCCATGATAAAAGAGAAAAAGACAAATGAACAAGTACAGACACATACAATCCTTATAATCACCCCTTGAATCATTTTGACATTTGAAGATTTAGACTAGACAGTGTGGGCACCTCAGACTGTTCAGAGTAATATGTATACCACCTGGAGGTCTTTACAATTTCAGGGGAAAAAAAAAAATCATTTTTGCATATATATACAAGAAAAAGACACATAGAGCTAAAAAGTTATTAACATAGCAAATAACACAACAAAAAGTACACACAGCTTTTCACATTCATTAGCTGTGTATCAAAAAAAAAAAAAAAAAAAGTTATATAATGAAGATTTCCATGGGAGAAAAACATTAAAAGGACCCATAAAAGATAAAGAAGAAGAAATAAAGGCAGAAAATAACAGTCTGAAAATACAGAACAAGGGGAAAATCTGCAATGAAAAAAGGAAATTTTCATCATTTTCCACAGGAGGCTTGTTATTTGTCACAACTGGAGAACTTGCATGTACTTGTCCTGGATTCCAGGGCATTGCATGGGTATTAGCCACCCACCTATGGATTCCCAGTTGACAGATGGCTTACAAATAACACAGTAACAGATTATACCTGTTATGTCTGAAAATATATTGGATATAATATATATGTCATTTAAAAAAAAAAAAAAAAAAACCCTTTTAACTGATTTTAAGCATTTTCAATTTTTGACCTCAATTCACACTTTGTGTGACCAGCACTGAAGAATGACCCAGATTAAAATAAATAAATACATAATGTAGATATTATGTCCATAATATCTAAGTGGAGTCTATCACTTTGGCATGTGGTCTTATTTATAAAAAGAAAATAAGGAAGGGGAGGGAGATGGATGCATAGGGCACTAGTCACAGTATTAGCACCACTGCGCTAATCTTCTCAAGGAGAAATGGAGAATCGACTGAACTGATGACTGAACATGCAGCATAAAAATAAGTAACCATCCACACAATGTTCGGCCTTGCTGTCTTGTTTGGTCGTGAGATTCACGAAACTTACGCTTTACACCGCAAATAGAAATGAACACTCCGAACAAGGCGCAAAAAAAAAGCACTTATTTAATACACACTACACAGCCAGCTAATGAATTTTCAGCCAATATAAATCTTCTGACTGTACAAAGAAGAGCACACAAAAAAAAAAAAAAAAAAAAAAAAAAAAATCACAAAACAATACTCCCAAGATTGCAGTCAGCATGGGTCATTCTCCTGCCTGTACTTGGTGCTTCGTCAGTGTGTTCTTTTGTATTTCGTTTTTATCCTCAGAAACAGTGCAGACTGTTTCATTTCCTTACACTTTACAGGTTTACTCAAACCCAGCACCAACTGAAAACATGTCCTTCGGAAAGATTCTATATTATTAATCGAGTGACAATAACAGAACTTTTTTTTATCAGTGATGGTTAATTAAACAAAACTCATTCATCCCACATTTCAGTCAGGTGGATCTGTAAGGTTAAATTGTTTGGCTTTTTTTGTTTGTTTGTTTATAATATTTTGTCCAATCCAGTCATGCATCCCACACAATTTGCCAGCTGAAAGTACACAATGTGCGACAATTTTTGAACAGTCTCCCACCCAAGTACCATTTCAAAGTAATGCAAGCAGCTCACAGCAAACGAAGCAGCATATCAACATAATCTAGTCTGTCTTTTCACCACCGTATCATAACTTCAGAACAGCAAAAAAATAACTATTGATAATAATACTTTTTCAGTTTGATATGAAACATCAAGCAATCCATATGAAACACAAAGCAATAAAACATCAAGCAATCCATTATTGTCACCATCATTACCTCCCTTCATCAACTTTTCTCCACTTTGTTGCACTGAATTCACTGCCTCAGTCTCGCCATCCACGTTGATCTCACACACAAGGAAAGAAAAACCACTGAATCAAAACTTTGCTGTTTGTCACACAGATTTATCAAAACACTGGGCTTTATATTGGCACGAAATAGGTAAGCATTAAGTTTCATGCTGTCAGTTCACAAACCTTTACACAATGTACAGACTTGAAGTTGAACAGAAATGAGGTGGCATGATGAAGAGGAAACCATAGACAGTTCCATCTCTTTCTTAAAATTTCTTTTTAGGTGGATGGGCACAAAAAATAGACCATTTGATTTACTGTGTGTTACTTTAAATTAAAAGTGATAAATCTAATGAGCCCAGGAAATATGTCCAGAAATTTTCATATCCAAAAATCAGGATGCTACACCATTCAGACATGTATGTTTCTTCCTCAGTTAATCTTTAGAAAAGGGCTCCAATTTAATGATAATGGTCACTCATTTAGTACATTAGTGTGTGTGTGTCACCTGTGTGTGTGTGTGTGTGTGTGTGTGTGTGTGCGTGCATGCATGTGCATGTGTGTGCATCACAGCATGTATGCACATGCTTGTGTAAAACCTGTATATATATGGGCTATTTCTTATAGTCATAAAAGTCAAGAAACTTATAAATGCTCTGAAACCAGTGAAACAAAATCTATGGTTCTATGGTGTGCATGTGTATACAAATGTATGTACATGTGTGTTGTGTGTGTGTGTGTGTGTGTGTGTGTGTGTGTGTGTGTGTGTGTGAGCATGCGCACGTGCGCGCGTGTGTCTGTGAGTGAGATACTGAAGTTTTTTGTTGTTCACATCGCACAATTAACAAGAATCTAGACAGATAAAACCATCACCACCACAACAAAACTGAAATATCGATCCTGTGAATTTCCTGTTGTAAAGTGAAAACAACAGGACTGAAATTATTTTATTTCATCACCAGATAAAAATGTTTTTCGAACCAGCAAAGATTTCTTGATAAATTAGAAAAACTAGGGTTTCAATATCAAACATTTCATACATCAGCACCAAAAACCATGCATGGTTGTAATTGACATTGTATCATGCATGCAACAACACAAACTCAGACTACATTGTATTCAATAGAAACTCACCACTACATCATCTATCCTATTAAGTTAAGAAAAAATAAAGGTATGAACAGCACAAAATAATGCAGTGTTGGAAAAGCGTAAATGTTACCTGATCATAAAGATGATTTCATGCAACGAATTGAATATTATCACAAATCACAGCCTTGTAAACTTGTCAGCAATTTAGAGTAAAAAAAAAAAAAAAAAAAAAAAAAAAAAAAAAGACAGCGATACACACCAATATATATATATATATATATATATATATATATATATATATATATATATATATATATATTATACAGGTAAACAACAACAACAAAATGAACTGCAAAATAATACAATCACTAATTTCTGAAATGAAACACACAGATAATGCTTATATATACACATAATGAAAGAAACATGAAACATGTACACACTACATTTTACATTTTCATATTTCAACCACTTTTCCAGCACTTGAAATGAACGATCCCCGCGCTTCAGTTTTCTAAGGACTGTAAAAACTATGTGTAAATGATGATACTCTACACCACAGAAACATGCCTCGTAATCAAGGCATGACTGAAAGATCCCCTACTCTGTTTTCTAAGGACTGTAAAAATAAATTATGGTACTATACACCACAGAAACATGTCTCCTGGTAAAGTCGTGAACGTTTACAAGGCATCTTTCAGGATTGCCATCTCGTTCTGGCCATTTCCCTATTTCCTCTTAACCCTGTCAACCCTTGCGAGTTTACAGCCTGGATAGCACTGCTTTCATATTTCATCTTACCCTGTCAACCCTAGCAAGTTTATAGCCCATGTAGCCTCCCCTGCCCGGCCACTTAGGATAATCTGCATGAACGGAAGGGGTCATTCCTTGAAATCCTAATACTTCAAAATCAATCTAACCGGGATACTATATATATATATATATATATATATATATATATATATATATATATATATATATATATATATGTATGTATGTATGTATGCTAATCACTTCAAATGCTTCATGAAAAATGAGTCGGCTGGGCTATAAACAACATTATCTTATCTTATCATGAAAAATGATTGTGTATCACTATCATGTATTAAAATTCAATGTACTAAAATGATGCACTTTGGGACTTGTTGATGCGCTGACCAACTCAACATTCTTTTAATAATAGTTTTATTCATTGCATAAGTCTTTTACTAGGTGAAATTGTGTGAACAAGCCCACATGAAAGTTGTCTATGAGTCACCTTCATTTTTTTATCACTTTCATACATGTGCATTCATGAACTGATAAACTCGTATGAGTAAATGGGCAACTTCACCCAAATGCTGTTTGGGTACAGTCTGAGAATGACACTCCGCAGTGCCTTACCAGTGTTTCGCGTAGTATTGAATAAGTTAATTTTTAACAAAATGAATTGCACACCGTGATAACAACTTTTAAGACTTTTCAAGTGCCCTCAAAGTTAACTTAAACTCTAATTGTCAAGGCCTTAAAATCGGGCTTTAAGTTCTCTGGGACTTTTGATCAAAATGACCATGAAACAATGCCATTGTAAAAGATTCTTTCTCCCATTTTGTTTGTTTAATAATTGTCTATTAAGTATTTTCACAAAATGCAAGAAAATGTATTGTAATACGATATATATATATAATATAGTATTCTTTTCACTTTGTCATACAAAAAAGAGTTGTCATCCTTAAGCATAACCTAAGAATTGCAGCTAGAGCTTGTGTGAAGGAAA
>JADBJO010001015.1:382029-384529 GCA_016801955.1 Conus betulinus
GTGCAATGATCATTGAGCCATATCCCAACAGGAATGGAAGTGAAGATAAGAATATAGTTCGTTTTTCGGCCCTGTTTTTTCGATCAGCCATCCACCGATCGGTCCACCAAATAATGCACCGATCGTCATTAACGATCCGAACCAACTTGCATCTTCTTCTTCTCTCAGCACACCATGTTTAATCATGCTTGGAATTGCTGGGGAACTATAGCCGATGGTGTAGCCAAAATTAAGTGCCCATGCAAGCACACAGAGTACACACAGCACCAGTTCCTGATAGATCCTTCATACTTTGATGACAACGGACGACCTTCCACATCCAACGTGTCAGCCATGCTGATGACGTTTCTTCATCTGTCACCGAATGCGCAATGTCGTAAAAACTTCCTCATTCTGATTATCTATATTCACTCACTGAAACTAAGCTCTAAAATATCATATTTACATTCTTTTAAATCTGTGCTAAGTGATATCATCATCAAAGATGTTTACTTGTGCAACACAGAATTTATGTGATTAAAGTTGTTTTTACACGAACGGCACCAAATAATACTAATCGACTAAACTTCGATCAAATCAAAGGCAGCAGACACAGACGCGTCGACGGCATCTACAGGTAATTCTACGAAGAGCTTGATAGCAGCCCCTCAAAAAAGTGTTCGGCCCTGAACTCCTTACAATCTATCGGGTGTGCAGGTCATGAATCTACAATGCTTTTGTGCTGCAAGCCACAATATTTTGGGATTGGAAAAAGCAAACTCCTGGATATGCGGCGCGGCGGCATCTCCAGGCGTTGCCTGTTTAGACGAATGTCTTAGCCACCTCGCTCTGAGACTCCTGTTCTAAGTTAGGAGATTTAAACCTTATGAAGTTCACTTTTCTTTCTTCTTGTCCGGATCCAGATGGAACTCTTTTTCCTCTATTGTCCGGGTTCTATTCCCCTTTTTACATAAGAACTGTATTATAATGTCACAGACTGATGAGACAACAAACCCTATGGTGAGAAATTTGGCACGGAGGCCAGATTCCCTCAAGCTGCTGGCAAGATTAGCATACTTTTTTTTCAGACTCCTAGGTATGAGCTTGTTCAGTTCCGCTTGCATGTGACACAGTCAGTTCGACGAGAATCAGTTGTTTTGGTGACGTAGAGTGGGGAACAGCGTCGGTCCGGTCTCCCGATGATCTCTGGGTGGTTTTCCCATTCTGAAAGGTCTGCTGCGTATTCCCAGTCATCCACCATCCAGTAATACCACCTTCCTCCACCCCTCTCTCTCTCTCTCTCTCTCTCTCTCTCTCTCTCTCTCTCTCTCTCTCTCTCTCTCTCTCTCTCTCTCTCTCTCTCTCTCTCTCTTCCATGCTCTTGATATGATTCCGATGTCACAGCTGTTCCAGACCATGATTTCTGGCCTCCTGCTGCGGAAAAAAAAGTGTTGATGGAGCTTCTGGTGTGTAGTGATTCCTCTGGCAATGCTAACAACACGTTCAATCTCTTTCACTATTTTTAGCTGTGTCTCCATGTTATCTCCCCTGGGTTAGCGTTGCTTCGCGTGAATTCGAGCTATGTCCACTGTTTGTTTGCCGTGACAGAGCTGGCACGCAAGGAATCTGATTTCATCCAATATCACCAAGTCTCAATTCAGAGGTAGGATGTCATATACAGATCTAAGGATGAAACTGATTGTTAGAGGTACCATGTGCTTCCTTCCCCCCCGTCTTCCGTGCCACCTCAGCAGCATTGTGACCACACCCTTCATTCTGGCCCCCACGCCCACAGCCTTATCCTGGCACGTCCCGTTCCACGTTCCAGCACCAGCATCAGCAATCCACAGGGAACAGTCAGTGTCAAGTCTCAAGAGGCAACCCACCAGAGGAGACACTGCACTGCTACTGAGTCACTTCCGTAGTGCTCAGTGCTGCCTGTTCTGCTCCAAAATATGCAGGACACTACATACTAAGCCCCTATTGACGACAGTAATTGTTTAGTCGCTGAGCCAGCGTGAGTGAGCTGTCACTTTCTGGGAGAGCACCACGATAGCTCCAATGAACTTGCTGATACTGGTGACCCGACAGAACCTCTCCAAGGACATTGATGTGGAGAAGAAATCAAAACTGAGGTCACCATAACAGCATGGCATGAAGGGCACGGGATTTGAGAAATCTTTTTTTTTTTTTTTTTTCATGCTGATTGACAAGAATGAGGATGATGGAGATGATGCTACGGATTTGCATTTTAGTTTGAGATAGCATGACAGGGCTATGTTCTATGCTTACTTTCATCAGCAATATACCACAGTGTCAACCAAGCCCGAGAGATACAGAAAACTGCAGTGCTGGTTACGAAATGTGGGCAACACTCTCAGATATGCATCCATTAAATGTATGAAATTCGACTGAGTGTTCCCAGTCTTTTCATAGACAGTCCATGGCAAACTCAACTCTGGGTAGGAGCCGGTTGGGGCAGACAACCCCCAACAAATAAATAGCTCTAATGGAAATCAAC
>JADBJO010001015.1:389529-397029 GCA_016801955.1 Conus betulinus
TTTTTTTTTTTTTTTTTTTTTTAAAGTGTTGGATGCTTAAAGGGCCCTTCCCTTCACTGGAAGCCCTCGACCACCATGACACTGTCATCCTGACAGCATCGCGGTGAGATTCTGCCCTTTCAGCGACCTCAGGCTTGGTGTTGAGGCTGCCGCTGGGTCAGGGGTCTGAAGGACGGGCTGGATCCTGGAGGTCTTGCCTTGATGTCGTGGTCTCTCCACTACAGCCCCGGCCGGCCAGGCTGTCATCTGAAGGCATGGCAGCCAGATCCTGACCCCCCCCCCCCTTCCCCCTCCCCCCCTCCCCCCAAATCCTCTCTGCACGAGCGTGGCTGTTACAATTTTGGGGATAGTGGGTTGGAAGGACTGGTCGAATACAGAGCTTTCTTTTTTTTCTTCTTCTTCTCTCTTCTTTTTTTCATTCATTCATTCATTCATTCATTCATTCATTCATTCATTCATTCATTCTCTCTGTCTATCTATCTGTCTCTCTGTCTTTGTCTATCCTTTTTCATTCATTCTTTCAATCATTCATTCATTTCATTCATTCATTCATTCATTCAATGAATCACTGTGTCTTTCTTTCTTTCTTTTTACTTTTCCCCCCCCCAGGTATTACAGACCTGTCCGTGGTCGTGATCGAATCCAGAGGGTTTTTTTTTTTAAAAAATGTTTTTTTAATCTGTTCTCTTTTTTTTTGAGTCTTGGCTCCTTAATGGGGCCTTCCCTTCACTGGAAGCCTCCCCCCCCCCCCCCCCCCCCCACCCCACGGTGACACTGTCATCCTGACAGCATCGCGGTGAGATTCTGCCCGTCCTGCGACCTGTGGGCTGGTGCTGAGGCCGCCGCTGGATCAGGGCCCTGAAGGACGGGCTGGATCCGGGAGGTCCTGGCCTTGATGCCGTGAGCTCCCCACTGATGCCTGGCCAAAGCGTCAGACCGGGTGTAGCGCTGCTGGCACCCCGCCACGTGGCAGGCGTGCGTCTTCTTCTCGCTCGTGCGCAGGTGAGTTTTTTCTGGTGCTGTGGCGAATGGAGAGCAAACAATCACGAACTTCACGTGGATGCTGACGTGCTAGTAATCAACAACTTAACGTGGGCGTATACGGACTAGTGATAAAATTAGTGTGGATATTGACAAGCTAGTGATTACTTTACACGGATGTTTACAAACCTGTGATTAACTTTGCGTGGATGTTGACAGAGTAATGATTAACTTTACATGCATTTTGACAGAGTGTGGTTAACTTTACATGGATGTTGACAGACTAGTGATTAACTTTACATGGATGTTGACAGAGTAGTGATCAACTTTACATGGATGTTGACAGAGAAATGGTTAACTTTACATGGATGTTGACAGACTAGTGATTAACTTTACGTGGATGTTGACAGAGTAACGATTAACTTTACATGGATGTTGACAGAGTAGTGATTAACTTTAGCTGGATGTTGACAGACTAGTGATTAACTTTACATGGATGTTGACACAGACTAGTGATTAACTTTACATGGATGTTGACTGAGTAGTGATTAACTTTACATGGATGTTGACAAAGTAGTGATAACTTTACATGGATGTTGACAGAGTAGTGATTAACTTTACATGGATGTTGACGGAGTAGTGATTAACTTTACATGGATGTTGACAAAGTAGTGATTAACTTTACATGGATGTTGACAGAGTAGTGATTAACTTTACATGGATGTTGACAGAGTAGTGATTAACTTTACATGGATGTTGACAGAGTAGTGATTAACTTTATATGGATGTTGACAAAGTAGTGATTAACTTTAGCTGGATGTGACAGAGTAGTGATTAACTTTATATGGATGTTGACAGAGTAGTGATTAACTTTATATGGATGTTGACAAAGTAGTGATTAACTTTAGCTGGATGTTGACAGAGTAGTGATTAACTTTATATTGATGTTGACAGGACAGTGATTGACTTTACCTGAGTATTAATAGGGCAATGATACAGTTTACAAGGGTGTTTATAGAAGAACAGAGAGATTAATTTCACATGGATGAAGGTAGAACAGAGACTGCATGAATGTTGAGGTGTTGATGAGATAGTGATTAAGTAGATGATGAAAGAATGGATATTTACTTCCCACGAATGTTAACAGTTCAATTTGCTTGTCGAACATATGAATCACACACCGTAGACATAAACCTCCTGTGGTATTAGTTGTTGTCTGGCTCACTGTTAAATTCCTTTCTTTCTCTTCTTTTTCCAACTTTTGGCACCGTTGCCACACCATTCACAGCACATCAGATGAGTGACTATAGTGCACGCGCAGTGCTCAAAGTATTGATAGATACAGGGCCCACTAATCAACCGAAGCACATAATATATTAAGCTATTCCCTGAAGCGCAGATGTCATTTGGTGGCAAAAAAAAATTAATATTGATTCTTTTGTTTCCTTTGAAACATTCTTCACTGATCCAAAGCAAATTAGATTTTCCACTCAAAATAATTTTTGACTATAACACAGATCCTAAATATGATGATAGTTGCCATTTTGTCTTTGAATTATACATTTCCATCATCAACATTATACTGAACACACTTTGAAGCAGGTAAACCTGTCATAGAGTACCTTGTTCAAGTGGTCTTTACGGCCGAACCTCTTGCCACAGATGGGGCACACGTGAGGTCTCAGTCCGGAGTGGATCCTGCGATGCCGTGTCAGCTCCTCGTTTCTGGCGAACGCTCGGCCGCACTCGCACCTGTAGGGTCTTTCTCCTGTAACGGATTGTTTCGTTGTTGTTGTTGTTGTTGTTGTTGTTGTGTTTGTTGTTGTTGACTGTTGACTGTTTGATGATCCTTGATATTTTGTCTTGCTCTTTTTACTGATATCTGTCTCTTTAGATGTGTATATGTGTTGTGTATCCTTCACTCTCTCTCTCTCTCTCTCTCTCTCTCTCTCTCTCGCTCGCTCGCTCGCTCGCTCGCTCGCTTGTTGTCTCTCTCTCTCTCTCTCGTCAATAGAAATAAAATAAAATCAAGGAAAGTAAAACCAAAGGAAATAATCCAAATCAAATTAATCTGAACCATTTAATGCAAACCTGCACCTAAACCGAATCTGAACAAAACTAACTAAAAACTGAATATAAACAATATTTAGGTAAATACTGTGAAAAGGAACAATGGCCTTGTATCTAGATATACCACACGAAATCTCAAATCAACCCGGTCAGAAAAAAGTATCAACAAGAAGAAAACAACAAAAACAACGAAGAAGTTTGCTCATTTTCACAAAACGTGACTCTCAGCATTTTAATTGTGATGGTAGTTATTATCACTCCTCTTGCTGATGGAGGCTTTGCTGTTATTGTCGTTGTTTTAGATTCTTATAGTTCTCTCTCTACCTTCCTATCCCATGTGAAGAAAAACGTTCAAAATAAAGATGGGTGTTCCCTGCAAAAACTGTGTAGAACAAAATTATGTTGGTAGGTAGTATCATCATCATCATCATCATCATCATCATCATCATCATCATCATCAATCATCATCATCATCACGATCATCATCATCATCATCATCATCATCATCATCATCATCATCATCATCATCATCATCGTCGTCGTCGTCGTCGTCGATTGTCATCATCATCATCATCATCAGTATCATCATCAGTCAATCATCAATCACCCACGATCATCATGATTATCATGATTATCATCATCATCATCGTCGTCGTCATCATCATCATCATCATCATCATCATCATCATCATCATCATCATCATCATCATCATCATCATCATCATCACCACCACCACCACCACCACCAACCACCACAACCACTTCCATATCAATGATGATGAAAACCGTAAGTGGCACTGCACATTGGCGGCACTCTTTCCTAGGAAGAGCGGGGTAAAAAAAAAATCACGGAAAAATCTGTTGTGGTGAGTGTTTGTAATGAGAGTGTTATATGATAATTATTGTTATCATTCCTCCTCCTCCCCCTCCTCCTCCTCCTCCTCTATCATCATCATCATCATCATCATCATCATCATCATCATCATCGTCATCGTCATCATCATCATCATCATCATCATTAGTATAATTATTCGTGAAGGATTTTTTAAAATTTCTTACCAGATTTGGATTGATGAACAAGGAATCAATAAATAAATAGAAATGAAAGATGAAGTTCTGTAAAATGCAACTCTGATACACAACCCATTATTAATATTCCCAGGTAAAATGGCATACAGAAACATAACCGAATAGATAACACAATGCAGGTACTACGTGACCGAAATCAAAAGCTAACATATGGTACGCTTAAGTTCTAAGGTGTTGGTGTAGTTACAGAGAGAAATCAAAAGCTTGCCTGTTCAATGCGTGTCTGTGTTCTTAGGTTGTGTGCAAGTACTTAGACAAAAATTACAAGGTTGTACAGTGAAGGCTTGTATTTGTATTGTGCAGTTACAGAGACAGAAATCTGTTTGCATGTTTATACGATGAATTTTTGTATTCTTAAGTTGTGTGCAATTGCAAAGACAAAAATCTAAAGCTTGCTCATACAACGCACACTAGTGTTTTTTGGGTTGCGTGCAATTTGCTCCAGAAATTCGGACGTAAACGGCACGATAGCCATTCAGACAGCAACATCATTCATGTCTCTGTCGTGGCACCTGTACGATTCGGTCGGTGTGGTAAAATATGTTTATGATATTAAAGGAACTCTGTCACGGCCGAAAAATGTCAACCAATCTTTATCAACGTGTACCAGACAGACCCAGAAAGTGTTCATTATACTAATACTATACAGGAACTCACATTAGAGATTCGTTAACACTTCAAACGCTGAGCGTATTATTGTGATACTGATAAATCTTTTTAATGACAACGTTGTTTTAACGATATATTAAAAACATGAACTGGAGAAACACATAATTATGAAAGCTGCTGTTGGAATCGTGTAATCTAAAATGAAAATCAAGTTGGAATGACGAAATTATATGATATCACGTTTCTCTCTCTCTCTCTCTCTCTCTCTCTCTCTCTCTCTCTCTCTCTCTCTCTCTCTCTCTCGTAACACACACACACACACACACACACACACACACACACACACACACACACACACACACACACACACACACACACACACACACACACACACACGCACGCGCGCGCGCACACTTCGCCACAACTTCGCCACAAGACTATACCCACCCTGTATGGACACGTAAATGCCCTTTCAGCTGACCATTATTAGTGCAGGTGACGTCACAGTAGGGACAGTGATGCTTCCTGTTGTTCCTGTCCTCAGTATTGTCTTCAAACCCTCTCTCCCTCTGACGTGTGCAAGCTGGCCTTGGTCGCCTGCTCCGCTAGGTCCGCCTGGTCGCAGGAGGCTGGCCTGGTGCTGGAAGCCGGCTGAGGCATCACACAAGATGCTGGAGCCGAAGAGCCGGCCTCCACAGAACAGGGGCTGTCAGGAGAGTTGAGAAACTGTAGGAAGCTGCCATACCTTCCACTCCATTCGTGCCAGACCTGGTCTGACCCATCCGACGTGACGGAACTGATGGGAGACAGCTGGGGCGTGGCCGACAGCTCCGATGACGGCTTTGCCACTGGAAGGGTCAGAGATGACGTCATCAAACTCTGACCCACAGAAGGAGTGATTCCCGAACTCACTTGGAAAACACTAGTCGTGGAGGGCCTTGTGGGATCGTGGTGTGTGCGTGCTGATAGGACTCTGCATTTCCGGGTTGAAGTCTGGCATCGTAGCTTCCTGAAACAGTGTTACGGGAATCGCCAAGTTTCCCGTGTTTGTCTCCGAAATCACTGGCGTTCTCGCCATTGTTGTTGTGATGGGTGTTGTCGTGGTAAACGGGGTGGTTGGTCAGCAGGGCACGGCGTATTTCACTGCCAGCTCCTCTGTCCATCGCGTCTGGGCGTCTTGCAAACGCTGGGAAACAAGGTATGGGAGGTCGAAGAGTCGCCGAGTGGCGGTTTGGTAGAGACGTTGCAAAGGGAGACAATGTTGAGTACACTGATGGTTCGGCGACGGAACACGGCGCCCGGTGAAGGATGGGGTGTCCAGGGCTCCTGTAACTGAACGGCTGACTCTGTGTCCTGAGAGGCAGACGAAGCGGGAACTGAGGACTGTTGGCCAGAGCCGTCGGCGGAAACAAAGCAGGCAGTCCTGGTGGGTTGACCATGAACGGTAGGAGAAATGGTCGTTCGGAAGAGAACATGATCGGTGAAAGTACCGTCTGAAACTGTCAGCCGCCCTGTCCGGTTTCTGTACAGGACGTCTTCCGTTGATAGTTGACGGTTTGACAGCACTCCCAGGACACACCCTAGATCCCTGATGGCTGGGATGGAAGCGGCAAGAACAGTTATAATCCAGGCAGTCCGTGTGTCCAGGCTCACACACACCGTGACCCATTCTGCAAAAGTGGTCATGAACCAAAGCTGAATGGAACAATTCTCTCACATTCTCCTCCGCATCTTCCTGGCACTGGAAACAACAGCAGTTCCCTCCGTCCTCTTCGTAGACTGGTAGCGGCACACGGCTGCAGCAGGGTCTGAGTCTGGAAGAAAAACCCCGGATCAAGGTCTTCAGGCCGGTGATAAAGCAAGACGGGTTTAAACGTCTTCGGCTTTCCTGGGAAGATGTCCGTCAGGGCCTCACAGCAGAGGTCCTCAGCCCACGGAGGCTCACAAGGAAGACTGTCCTCCCAGGGCCGGTGAGCCACAGTAGAGGTGGAGGGTCTGGTGACGGGGGTCTTCAGAGAGACTGAAAACCGTGGGACCTAAACCGGCAGAATCTGGAAGGTTCTGGGGGTCGGAGAACCTGAGCACGTTGGGGAACAGGTGCCCTTCAGGCATACCGCCTGTTCTGTCTGGATTCATTATCATGGTGTCTTTTTTTTTTGTTTAGCCCCCCCCCCCCCCTTTTTTTTTTTTCTCTCTCTCTCTCTCTCTTTCTTAGATATCCGTGAATACAGCTCAGGCTTCTAAGGGTGGTGCAGGATTGCTCCTAGGTGGTTTGTTCGGCACTTGAGGACAGTACTTCTCTGTGTCCTAACTAACCACACATTCGGGTATATCTTTTTCTTGAAATTTTTCTATATTTTCCAAAAGATAACAATCGGCGAAGAAATAATGGGCTGGTTGTCTTACAAATGCTTTTTTTTTTGTGTGTGTGCAACCCTCAATGTTTTTTCTTGGCTTGATCTTCTTTTATTTAATTGAGGCTGGAGACTTTCCTTGACCATTAGCTCACCTCTGTATTTATGTTGATTTTTTTTTAAGCATTTAATTTCTGTTTTTCGGTCTCGATTCGCTGTGCAAAAAAAAAACACCGGTCATAACACTGCTATAAATGTAATGGCATGAATGAAATACTTTTGGTAGTGCGCTCGATTGTGCAAATGATAAAACCTTGATATTTCAAGTTTCCTTTTCAGTCACAAAACAGCAATGTAAAAAGAACCACAAAAAAACACACACACACAAAAAAAAATC
>JADBJO010001015.1:404529-417029 GCA_016801955.1 Conus betulinus
TACAATACAACGCTGTACAGTGCAGTTCAGTACGATGCTGTATATTACAGAACAGTATAATGTAACGCAGCTTCATTCACAGGGAATTTCTAGTTACATCGAATCTCTGACATAACTAAAAATAAAAAAAAAAAACAACAACAAACAAAACACAAAAGCAAGCACAACAACAACAATAAAAAAAGCACCCAACAACAACAGAGCAAAACAAAACAAAACAAAACCCCACCCCCGAAAACAAAAAAAAAAACAAACAAACAAACAAAAAAAATAAATGAAAAGCAAAATGTCATATATTCTTCCCTTTTGCAAAGCACAAAACTAAAACCAAAACCAAACAACGACAATAACGAAACAGAAACAAAAACAAAACAAACAAAATCATGTATCATGTACACAACTCTGAACAATCCTCACATGCAGTCATCCAGTTAACGCACCAAAATCAACGAACTTCAAGTGCAGCCATCCAGTTAAATGAGCAACTGAACGAACCTCCAGTTCATACAGCCAGTTCTGTACACAACTCTGAACACATCTGAAGCGGGTCCATCCTATTATGAACACTAGTACACTAGATAAACCTCAAATGCGTTCAGCCAACTCTAGATGTTGCTTGTTTTCCCCTGCATTTCCCCGATTGTTTCTTGATATGTCGCCCAATCTTCCGCGCGCGCGCGCGCGCGTCCGTGCGCGCGTGACGTTTTTTCCTATTTTGACTCTCTTTCCCCCGTATTTGTTTATATGACAGTGCCAAGATGGCCTGTTTTCCGAAAGGGAAACCTACGTTAAAAGTTCATGATAAAAATGCAACACGCATACGGAATGACGAGCATATCGTTGGATGGAGATCAGCACAGTTTTTAAAGCGATAATATCCGCGTCCATTTTGATACTAAGAGTGTGGCTTAAGTGACAGATAAGGACACACGGTAGAGAATCTGTAGGGTATACGATAGAGAATCTATGCCTCTTGACAGCCACGTCAACAAAAACGAGGAAGTCTTAACAGGCATAGTAACAGTTATCACCTTCTTAGTGTCATTATCATCATCATCACTGTCGAAAATATCAAACACACACACACACACACACACACACACACACACACACACACACACACACACACACACGCACACACACTGAAGGACACGTAACGCGTACACGTGTGTGTGGAGGGGGGGGGGGGGGGGGGGGGGGGGAGGGACATGGATGCAGGTATGCCATGGGCAGGGGGTCGCGGATGTAAAGTGTGACATGGATAGGGCACGGGTCGTGGATGCAGCGAGCGGCATGGTTGAATGTATAATACAACGCTGTACAGTGCAGTTCAGTGCAATGCTGTATATTACAGAACAGTATAATGTAACGCAGCTTCATTCACAGGGAATTTCTAGTTACATCGAATCTCTAACATAACTAAAAGTAAAAAAAAAAAAAAACAACAACAAAACAAAAACAAAAGCAAACAACAACAACAATAAAAAAGCACCCAACAACAACAGAGCAAAACAAAACAAAACAAACCCCACCCCCGAAAACAAAAACAAAAACAAACAAACAAAAAATAAATGAAAAGCAAAATGTCATATATTCTTCCCTTTGCAAAGCACAAAACTAAAACCAAAACCAAACAACGACAATAACGAAACAGAAACAAAAACACAAAACAAACAAAATCATGCATCATGTACACAATTCTGAACAATCCTCACATGCAGTCATCCAGTTAACGCACCAAAATCAACGAACTTCAAGTGCAGCCATCCAGTTAAATGAGCAACTGAACGAACCTCCAGTTCATACAGCCAGTTTCTGTACACAACTCTGAACACATCTGAAGCGGGTCCATCCTATTATGAACACTAGTACACTAGATAAACCTCAAATGCGTTCAGCCAACTCTAGATGTTGCTTGTTTTCCCCTGCATTTCCCCGATTGTTTCTTGATATGTCGCCCAATCTTCCGCGCGCGCGCGCGCGCGTGCGTGCGCGCGTGACGTTTTTTTTTCCTATTTTGACTCTCTTTCCCCCCCGTATTTGTTTTTATGACAGTGCCAAGATGGCCTGTTTTTCCGAAAGGGAAACCTACGTTAAAAGTTCATGATAAAAATGCAACACGCATACGGAATGACGAGCATATCGTTAGATGGAGATCAGCACAGTTTTAAAGCGATAATATCCGCGTCCATTTTGATACTAAGAGTGTGGCTTCAGTGACAGATAAGGACACACGATAGAGAATCTGTAGGATATACGATAGAGAATCTATGCCTCTTGACAGCCACGTCAACAAAAACGAGGAAGTCTTAACAGGCATAGTAACAGTTATCACCTTCTTAGTGTCATTATCATCATCATCACTGTCGAAAATATCACACACACACACACACACACACACACACACACACACACACACACACACACACACACACACTGAAGGACACGTAACGCGTACACGTGTATGTGTGTGGGGGGGGGGGGGGATGGGGGGGGGAAGACATGGATGCAGGTATGCCATGGGCAGGGGGTCGCGGATGTAAAGTGTGACATGGATAGGGCACGGGTCGTGGATGCAGCGAGCGGCATGGTTGAATGTACAAAACAACGCTGTACAGTGCATTTCAGTGCAATGCTGTATAATACAGAACGGTATAATGTAACGCAGCTTCATTCACAGGGAATTTCTAGTTACATCGAATCTCTGACATAACTAAAAAGTAAAAAAAAAAAACAACAACAAACAAAAACAAAAGCAAAAACAACAACAATTAAAAAAAAAGCACCCAACAACAACAGAGCAAAACAAAACAAAACAACTCCCACCCCCGAAAACAAAAACAAACAAAAACAAAAAATAAACGAAAAGCAAAATGTCATATATTCTTCCCTTTACAAAGCGCAAACTAAAACCAAAAACCAAACAAAGACAATAACGAAACAGAAACAAAAACAAAACAAACAAAATCATGTATCATGTACACAACTCTGAACAATCCTCACATGCAGTCATCCAGTTAACGCACCAAAATGAACGAACTTCAAATGCAGCCATCCAGTTTAAATGAGCAGCTGAACGAACCTCCAGTTCATACAGCCAGTTCTGTACACAACTCTGAACACACCTGAAGCAGGTCCATCCTATTATGAACGCAGTTTGGAATACATCTTATGTGTGTTTGTCGATTATGTATGCAACACTGAACGAATCTCAGATGCATTCAGTCAATCATGTACACAACTCTGTAAACACACACCCACACACACAACACACACACACACACGCACGCACGCACGCACGCACACACACACGCACGCACGCACGCACGCACACGTATGCACGCACGCACGCACGCACGCAGACAGACAGACAGACAGCCACAGACACACAAACACACACACACATACACACACACGCACACACATACACACACACAGACACACACACACACACGCGCGCGCGCGCGCGCGCGCGTATACCCTCCCCCCCCCCCCCCCCCCCCCCCCCCCAACAAACCGCGCGCGCGCTTTCAGCTAGTACACTAGATAAACCTCAAATGCGTTCAGCCAACACTAGATGTTGCTTGTTTTCCCCTGATTTCCCCGATGTTTCTTGATATGTCGCCCAATCTTTCGCGTGCGTGCGCGTGTGCTTTTTGTTTTTTTTTTTCCTGTTTTGACTCTCTTTCCCCCGTATTTGTTTTTATGACAGTGCCAAGATGGCCCGTTTTCCGAAGGGGAAACCTACGATAAAAGTTCATGATAAAAATGCAACACGCATACAGAATGACGAGCATATCATTGGATGGAGAGCAGCACAGTTCAAAGCGATAACATCCGCGTCGATTTTGATACTAAGAGTGTGGCTTCAGTGACAGATAAGGACACACAATAGAGAATCTGTAGGATACACGATAGAGTAGAAAGAAACTCGTGGAGAGCGTGGCAGCAGAGAGTCCTCAGAAGAGAAGCCCCCTTCAAGCGAGTGTTTCGGCCCTTATCTCCTGACACTCTTTTTGGCCACACCCGGTTCATGACTCCGGATGTCCCTCTGCTGCCCCCCCCTTTTTTTTTTTCCTCATCTTTGGATGAGCCATGACTGGGATTCGAACCCATGCCCTTCTGGACATGCTCATTTCCAAGACAGTGCCAAGATGGCCCGTTTTCCGAAGGGGAAACCTACGATAAAAGTTCATGATAAAAATGCAACACGCATACAGAATGACGAGCATATCATTGGATGGAGAGCCAAGCGAGTGTTTCGGCCCTTATCTCCTGACACTCTAGGGGGGTTGGGCCACACCCGTTCATGACTCCGGATGTCCCTCTGCTGCCCCTTTTTTTTTTTCCTCATCTTTGGGATGAGCCATGACTGGGATTCGAACCCATGCCCTTCTGGACATGCTCATTTCCACTTAATGACTCGCGCACTAACCACTGAGCCACAGGAACACCTGATATTTGTAGGAAAGTTAAGCCTTATGAAGTTCACTTTTGTTCCTCCTTGACCAGATCCAACTTGAACACCTCTCTGCCGCTTCTGCCATTGCTTTCAGGGCTTGGTTTTTTCCCTCCCTGCAACTGAGAGCTGTTTTCATGAGGCTGTATGCAGACGTTCCCACAAACCCCCTAGCTCCAATTCTGCAGTGAGGACTTTGACCTGATAGCCTTCTTTCCTCAGGCTGTTTGCCAGATCAGCATACTTTTCAGTCTTGTAGATCTGAGCTGCCTCCATTCTGTTCTCATATGGCACCGTGAGCTCGATCATGATCAGCTGCTTGGTTGACTGAGAGTGTAATACTATGTCTGGTCTCATGCCACTCTTGCTGATAATCTCTGGGTGACTATTCCATTCTGGGAGGTCTGCTGTGCACTCCCAGTCATCTGCCCCGTCCAGCAGACTCTGCCTGCATGTTCCGAGTGGCACTGTTGTTCTTTGCCATGATTCGCTGATGCTATGCCTCTTGACAGCCACGTCAACAAAAACGAGGAAGGCTTAACAGGCATAGTAACAGTTATCACCTTCTTAGTGTCATTATCATCATCATCACTGTCGAAAATATCACACACACACACACACACACACACACACACACACACACACACACACACACACACACACACACACTGAAGGACACGTAACGTGTACACACGTGTGTGTGTGTGTGTGTGTGTGTGTGTGTGTGTGTGTGTGTGTGTGTGTGTGTGTGTGTGTGTGTAGCCGTCATGACAGCGGTATCATGTTATTATAATATGCATCAAACGATAGTTGTTGTGAAATGTCATAAAGCATTGTGTGGTTAACAAAATCAATTATATATATATATATATATATATATATATATATAAAGAAAGAAAGAAAGAAACGAAGACATAAATAAAGAGAGAAACAAAGTGACACAAAGCGACAATTGGCATACCTGATATGGGCTTGGGACTGTGAGACTTACGTCCCCTGATTTTCCTCCGGAAGTGAAGAGGTGAGATCTATTACCATGGTCACAAAGCTGTTGCATGAAGACTTGGATCTTACTGTTTTGTCATTTGTCAGTTTGATACACGTTTTTGACAAAGGCAAAGGAACGGTGATTGATTTAACGAAAAGATGGAAACGAGCAACACACTCACTGATGAATCAACAAAGTCTACCAGGTGAGGGATGAAGACTGCATTGCATGGTTTCTCAAAAGTAGGGGGTTTGGCTCGGATTGATTTGAATAGTACTTCTAATTCTATAAAGTTACCGATAACCAGAATTCTGGCATGGGTGAAACCTGAGATTCCCCAGTTCTGTATCTATGATGAAACCGATGTATGAGGTACATGACCGATTTACTGTGTTATTTATTTATCGGCGACAGCAGATCTAAAGAACTCGTCAAACATGTTTCTTTTTTTTTGTCAAAGGTCAGTGTGTTTTAATAACTTACTGAATAGGAGACATGGCAGATATTCCACAGAAGCCAAATGAACACAGGATGCTGGCATGAAGATAAAGTTGTGAACGAATTAATTATTGTCGGCAAACTAATCAAATCTTTAAAAGTGTTTGATTTCAACGCCCATCTTGCGCCGAATTTGACAAGCTAAGTGTTTGCTCGTTCTTCGTTTTCGTAGTCCCTGAGTGTTGTTTATCTTGCCTGAAGAAGATCTATGAGGTCTAAACGCGTCGTGTTTTGTCTTGTGATCCGTTATCCGTGTTGTTTGGCAGAGTTATTTCAAACACTTTTATTTCTTTTAAAGATTTGTTAAGATTTCCGCCTGCAGTCGCCTCACGTTGTAACCAGACAAATAGGGCCTATGAAATCCTTTGGAATTCGGCATGTGGGCAAAAATGATCTATAGACAATCACGATGTCAAACGATTATAAGTTAGCTGAAAATATATCTATATTAATCCCTAGGAACTAAAGGGTGTTTTCTTTTCTTTTTTTTTCTTTTCTTTTCTTTTTTTTTTTTTTTTTTTTTTTTAAATTTGGCAACCGCATGCTAGGCACAACCAGCGCATTCGCCGTCAGAAGAATGCCTCCCGCCCCCTCCCTCCCCCCCACCCCCAGCTCTTTCTGTCAAATATTAGAGTAGAATTAGTTCAACTGTATTGCTAACGCGTTTATTTACCATTCACGGAATATTTAGGATATTTACTATTCCCAGTTCATTCTGATCGGAAAAGACGTTCTTGAAGGTGAATGTGGATAGTTGTCCTAACTGTTGCAAATTGTGACACCAGGATGCAGGTCTGTGCCTCTTGTTCTGAAAACGAAACGCGGCTGCCTACTTTCCTGAAACGGATAGCGCTCCTGCCGTGGTTTTAGATATAACTAACCTATCTAACTACCCAGTCTCTCCCTCCCTCTTTCCCACACACACTAATGCATCAGAATGATCGAACCAGATTCTGAACAGACGAATAGGGGTGATTGTTACGGATTCTCAGAACTAGATCTAATGATCATACCCTCCATCACTTTGGGTATCGTCGCTATGGTGTGTGTGTGTGTGTGTGTGTGTGTGTGTGTGTGTGTGTGTGTGTGTGTGTGTGTGAGAGAGTGTGAGAGAGAGAGAGAGAGAGAGAGAGAGAGAGAGAGAGAGAGGAGAGGGAGGTTGGGGGTGAGGATAGTGGGTGATATGTTGGCGAATGTTTGATTCGCTAACAAACATTTTGTAATGTATAACTGGCTCGTCATGCTTTTCTTCTTTCTTGTCTGTATTGTTTCTGGTACTTATATTTATTTGTTTTAGCTAAACGTGGGATGATGAATCGCATTCCGTTTCTATGCTTCAGAATCATGCATGCGCATATGTGTGTGTGTGTGTGTGTGTGTGTGTGTGTGTGTGTGTGTGTGTGTGTGTGTGTGTGCCTGAGCGCGCACGCGTGTGTGTACGTGTGTTTGTGTGTGTGTGTGTGTGTGTATGCGCACGCGCGCGTGTTTTAATGTGTGTGTGTCCAGTGCGACCAGCAGTTCGGTGTTCGGTACAGCTGCCGAGATCCCGAAACTTTCACCAATCGCGGAACCAGCGGTAACCCCCCCGCCGGAGACCACTCCGCAAGCCCTGGACTACATTCGGTCTGCAGGTCAGCCGTGGGAACAGCATGTATTTGTTGCCCGCCAATGGCGCCTTTTTTTTTCTTCTTCTTCTTCTTCTTCTTACTTACTTACTTACTTGCACAGACAAAAAAGAGGATGGGATTAGGCGAGGTACTGATTCTCATGCTTGTTTGGACTTGGAGTGCAGAATGTGGTGGATGGGTTGAAGGATTATCAGGAGGATGGGTGGGTAGGTGGGTTGGGATGGTGTGCTGTAGTTGTTTCAAGAAACAGTTTCATAATGGAAAGGCTGAAGAGAAGGAGCACAGAGGTCGTTTCAACTCTTTCTGTCTGTATGTCTGTCTCTCTCTCCGTGTGTCTGTCTGTCTGTCTGTCTGTCTGTCTGTCTTTCTGTCTGTCTGACTCTCTGTGACTGTTTGTTGTCATTAATTTCAGTTTATAGCCAGAGACTGCTTAATGTCGTTTGTTTTAATTTACAGCTGGTGACTGTTTATTGTCATCAGTGTCCGTTAACAGTCGGCGATGTGTTTATTGTCATTTATTTCAATTTACAGCCGGTGTTCGTTTATTGTTATTTAAGTCTGTTTACAGCCAGTGACTGTTTATGGTAATTTTTTTTCAGCTTACAGCCGGTGACTGTTTATTGTCTTTTATTTCAGTTTACAGCCGGTGCTTGTTTATTGTCATTTCTTTCAGTTTACGGCCGGTGCTTGTTTATTGTCATTTCTTTCAGTTTACGGCCGGTGCTTTTTGTCATTTATTTCAGTTTACAGACAGTGACTCTCATTTATTTCAAATTACATCCAGTGACTGTTTATATTGCCATTTATTTCAGTTTACAGCCAGTGTCTGTTTATTGTCGTTTATTTCAGTTTACAGCCAGTGACTGTTTATCGTCATTTATTTCAGTTTACAGCCGGTGATGTCATTTATGCCAGTTCACAACCAGTGACTGTTTCTTGTCATTTATTTCAGTTTACAATCAGTGACTGTTTAGTGTCGTTCATTCCAGTTTACAGCCGGTGACTGTTCATTGTCATCTAGGTCGCTTTAACCTGTTCATGCCTTCCTGCACTGTGGCCAGGTGTGACCTGAAGCCACTGATATTTGAGGAGCAGCCAGTGACTTTCTATTGCTGTTTATTTCAGTTTACACCCGGTCACAGTTTATTGTCATTTATTTCACTTTGGTCTGTTTATGCCTCCCAGCATAGTGGACTAGCTGGTTCTGAGGACATTGATGTTTACAGGATTAGACTGGTGACTGTTTGTTGTCGTTTGTTATTTCAGTTTCATCCGTTCATGTCTCCTTCTACAGAGGCCAAATTTCACCTGACTACGTGAATGTTTAGAGGAGCGGCCGGTGACTGTTTATTGTCATTTCTTTCAGCTTACAGCCGGTGTCTGTTTATTGTGAGCTATATCAGTTAAAAGCCAGTCACTGTTTATTGTCATTTGTTCCAGTTTACGACCAGCCACTGTTTATTGTCATTTATTTCAGTTGACAGCTTGACTGAAGACGTTAATGTTTCGAGGATCAGGCCGGCGACTGCATATTGTCATGTATTATTTCAGTTTAACCTGATCATGCCTCCTAGCCCAATGGCCCAGCTAGACCTGAGGACGTTGATGTTTAGAGGATTAGACCGGTGACTGTTTATTGTCATCTGTTATTTCAGTTCAATCCGTTCATGTCTCTTTGCTATAGAGGCCAGATTTGACCTGAGGACGTTCATGTTTGGAGGAGCGGCCGGAGGCTGTTTATTGTCATTTATTTCAGTTTAACCCGTTTATGTCCCCCTGCACCATGGCCAAGTTTGACCTGGATGTTTGAGGAACCAACGGTGACCGTTTATTGATGTTCATTTCAGTTTTTTGCAGGTGTGACTGTTTATCATCCTTTATTTCAGTTAACACCCAGTTCTTTCAGTTCAACCTGGTCATGCTTCCTGCACAGCTTGGCCCATGGCCCATCCTGAACCTTCATTGTCATTTATCATTTCCACTTTAAACCTGCTCGTGACTCTCTCTCCTCTACAGTGACCCAGCTGGACCTGAGGACGCTGATGTTCGAGGACCAGCTGGTGACGGTGTCGGACACGGGCAAGGAGCTGGGCGAGTTCAACGTGGACATGGAGTTCATCCGGCGGCACGGCGACCCCTGCATCCTGGTGCACGCCAACAGCCAGGGGATGGTGGACGGCGTGCCCTGCGGCACCTCCATCGTCTGCTACGTCTCCTTGGCCCTGGAGACCCTGGAGCAGCACCACCACGAGTTCGTCAAGGTCCGGGGGGGCGAGTGGAGTTGTGGGTGGTGGTGATGATGTTAGGAGGGAGGGAGGGGGGGGGGGGGGGGGGCGGGGCGGGGGTAAGGGTGGAGAGGAGAGTAGGGGTGGTGGGTGAGGGTGGGATGGAGGGAGGGGGAGGAGGCGAAGGTGTAGGGGAAGAGGGGAGAGAGGGTGGGGAAGGGGGTGTGGTGGGAAGGTGGTGGTGGTGGTGAGGGGGAGGTGATGGAAGGAGGAGAAGGGGAGGGGGAGGAAAGGAGTTGGGGGTGGATGGGTGGGGGAGTTGGGAGGGGGGAGTTGGGGAGGGGGGGGTAGGGGTAGTACGTGGGGTTGAAATATATATATTGGGGATTAGAGAGGAAGGGCGATAAATTTGCTAAGTCTGAGAGACAAGGATTTGTTCATACGCTATACCATCCGCATAGATACATGTATCTTGATGTGTGCATGTTTTATGTACATGGGTGTGCGTTTATGTATAAATGCAAGAAAAAAAAATAAAGAAAAAAAGACTTGGTCTTGGGGGATGGTAGTGCCAGCGAGCAGATTGTTGGGGGTGGGGGGGGGGGGGGGGGGTGAGTGGGTGCGGGGATGGGAGAAGGAATGGATGGGTGGGAGGATGAGAGGGGAGGTCGGGGTGGGAGATGGGGGACGGGTGGGGGGGGGGTGGGGGGGAGGGGGGGGAGGGGGGGGGGGGGGGGGGGGGGGGGGGGGGGGGGGGGGGGGGGGGGGCACTGGGTGTGGATCCGCGACTAAGCATTTTTTTTTTTTATAGATTTGTGTCCAAACGGTAATGTGCTGCGTAGAGGAGATGAGAACAAGCTATTAGTTCAATTTTGTGGCTCTGCAAATGTAGTGGTGCTAAAAGAGCTAGTATTATATGTAAATGGCAAGAAAATACCAGTTTTTAGAGTTTGCTAAAGACGTGTGTGACTGAGACTGAGAGCAGGCGGGCGCGCACGCACACACGTGCGTACACAGACAAAGACAGATTCGCCGACACACAGACACACACACACACACACACGCACTCTCTCTCTCTCTCTCTCTCCTCTCTCTCTCTCTCTCCTCTCTGTGTCTCTCTCTCTCACACACACCCACACACACACACACACACACACACACACACACACACACACACACACACACACGTTCCGCACACTGAGGACTACCTGTGACCTTTGCCCTCTTTCAGTTGGAGCGTGATCCGCTGGACAGAAAGACCGTGATTTTCAAAAGTCGTACGGAGTATAACGTCAATAAGATCGTCACCCCGGGAACGGTCAGTGATGGACATCCGCCATGCTTCTCACTGTCTGGCTTCGTCTGTCTGTCTGTCTGACTGTCTGTCTGTCTGTCTGTCTGTCTTTCCTCTCAAGCGTGCGCTCTGTGTGTACCTTCTCTCTTTCTCTCTCTGAGCCTCCTTTGCCCCTTTATCTCTTTTACTCCCTTTTCTACTCTCTGTCTATCTGTCTGTGTCTGTCCCCCTCCCCCCTCTCTTTCTCCCCGTTCTCTTAGTCTTCAACCCTTGTTTGTTTTTCTCTGTCTGTCTTTATGTCTCCGTGTTTCTGTCTGTTTCGGCCTCTGTCTTTGCCCATCCCTTCAACTGAGTATGCGAGGTCGACTGTGTTGGAGTCAGTTGAAGGTGACATGCATAACTGAAGTTGTCCTGCACTGGAACACTCAGGAATTAATTCAGCGTCACGAGTTTCCTATGCGCATCCTATTGTCTATAGTTTGAATCTCATTTTGCACGTACGTACGAAAAAAAGCTTGAGAGTTTTCTTTACAATTCAGCAAGAAATTTTGTGACATTGCATCGCACTCATAGCCACAAATCCGTAGTGAGTATTACGCTTTAAGAGCCTCAAACTAGCCGTCTGACCAAAAAGTGGATTCTGGTAGGCCTACTTCAGCCAAGGGCTGAATGTGTTCTTCTGCGTCGGTTGATTTGTCTGTCCGCCCGTCTGTCTGTCTGTCTGAAAGATTACAGAAAATCTGGGGAACTGATTTTAACGAAACTTGGAATGAAGGATTTTTTTATTTGTCATTTTCATGAAGGAATGTGGTATGAGAATGAGTTAGTTGAACGTCCCCACAGCAAAGCCGCAACAAGTTGCAGCGCGCAGAGTCGTCGTTTTGTTTGGCAGAATTGTATGCTGGACTAGGGAATGTGGACTAGGAACCAGCATATGAACGTTTGGTAGGATGTGGATCTATGACGAGAATCAGTGGCTCGTTTCACTATGAAAGTTTGGTAGGGATGTGGATCAATGGTCCGATTCACTACGAACGTTTGGTACGGACGTGGTACGGACGGTCAATGGTCCGTTTCACCTTGACGAAGGTCTGCGTTCTCCCGTGTATCCTTCCACTTCTTTATGTGTTGCCATTTACAGTTGATGTCAGCTGCTACAACTGACGTCAAATGGAACTTGCAATACGTAATACGTGTGACGTAATGACCTGTGCATGTTGATGTAATTATTTGCGCGTGCTGGCACACGTCGACGTAAACACACATTCACTGTACATTCATACGTGTATACCTTGCTAGTCAAATGAGAGATCTTCATCCCAGATAACGGCAACAGACTGTATATTGCGAGCTGTGTTTTATGTTTGTCTGGCAGGAGATGAAAACTACCTCCCGTACCTTTTCATTC
>JADBJO010001015.1:422029-432029 GCA_016801955.1 Conus betulinus
TGTGTGTGTGTGTGTGTGTGTGTGTGTTCGTTCAGACACGTTACAGAAATTGCATGCAATGAATGTGATGGATCAGAAATGATCAAGGCATCGGGGGATGTATGCGTACGTGTGATTCCAACCTGGTAGTCTAAACTTTACAGCACTTCCTGTGAAAGCTAAACAGGCTGTTGAGTTCTATATTCTGACTTATTGCCAGAGGACTGAACGACGCAGATTATGATATATCTTCCTTCGCAGCTGACACGAACTTGGGGAAACGGAACTGTCAACCGTAACAATAGGAAACGTGGACGATAGGAGATAATGGGTGTATTATCAAACAATGAACAGCTAGATGTTTTTTTTTACGTTACATCATTTTGTTATGCCTGTGTTTTCTGCGCCAATGACCATGTGTCCCATATTTTTCTTTTATTGATTTGTTTCGCTTGCAAGCGCGCGCACGCGCGTGTGCGCGTGTTTGTGTGTATGTATGTATGTGTGTGTGTGTGTGTGTGTGTGTGTGTGTGTGGTGTGTGTGTGTGTGTGTGTGTGTGTGTGTGTTCCCTCTCTCTCTCTCTCTCTCTCTCTCTTTCATACACACACACACACACACACACACACACACACACACACACACACACACACACACACACACACACACACACTGTTGAAGTGTGTAATTGATGTAAAGAAAACGACGACAACGACGACGACGACGACGACGATGACGACGACAATAATGACAATGGTGATGATGATGGTGAGGCTGACGACGACGACGACGATGATGATATTGATGATGATGATGATGATGATGATGATGATGATGATGATGATGATGATGACAATGGTATGTCGTGTCAGCGCAGTCTGGCGGAGCGACAGCAGAAGGTGGAGGACACAGAGATCCGTGTGTTTGGGAGTGGAGAGGACGATCGACTCTAAGGTGGACCTGCCCATCACCTGGCAGTCCTACTACACTGAGAGAGGGTGAGTGAGTGGGGCAGGTCCATCATCATCATCATCATCATCATCATCATCATCATCATCATCATCATCATCATCATCATCATCATCATCATCGTCGTCGTCGTCGTCGTCATCATCGTCATCATCGTCATTATCATCATAATCATCATGCCGTCGTGGTGGTGGTGGTGGTCATCGTCATCATCATCATCATCATCGTCATCCTCCTCCTCCTCCTCCTCCTCCTCCTTATCATCATCATCATCGTCATCATCATCATCATCATATCATCATCATCATCATCATCATCATCATCATCATCTTCATCGTCGTCATCATCGTTGTCACCATCATCGTCATCATCATCGTCGTCGTCATCATCATCATCATTGTCATCATCATCATCGTCATCATAATCATCACCATTATCATCATCGTTGTCGTCGTCGTCTTTCTTCCTCCTCCTCCTCCTCGTCATCATCAACATCATCATCATCATCACCATCGTCATCATCGTCGTCGTCGTCGTCATCATCATCATCATCATCATCATCATCATCATCATCATCATCATCATCATCATCATCACGGAGAGAACCCTCAACTCCACATTGGACCTCCCTATCGATTGGAAATCCTACTACACAAAGAGCGCGGTGAGTGAGTGGGGAAGGACCTATGTGTAACTGTTGCAACATTATCATCATCGTCGTCGCAGACGTCATCATCATCATCATCATCATCATCATCATCATCATCATCATCATCATCATTATCACTATCATCATCACCATGCAGTTGAGAATCAATGTAAAGGCCCGACTTCCCTGTCACCTAGTAGCCCTGCTTCACAAAGGGCAGGCGATTTAGTGGCGGAGGACCCGCTTTTACCTGTTAAATCATCATTACTGCCATCATACTCGTTATCATCATCATCATCATCATCATCATCATCATCATCATCATCATCATCATCATCATCATCATGATGGAGAGTTGAATCGATTCTAAGGTGGACAAACCCTTTCGCACGAGTGGCCGTCATAATTCTCTAAAGAAGAAGGGTGAATGAGGGGCGGAAAACCTGTGTGCATCTACTAAATCACATTCATCATTGTCACCATCGTCATCCATCATCTTTAGGGAGAGAGGAATCGAATTCAAGTTGAGCTTCTCAGTCACTTACTTGCACATTTATTTCTCTAGGAACTGGAGAGTGAGGGACAGAAGACCTGTTGTTAATTCACCGTTATCGTCGTTGTCGTCATCGTCTTCATGATCATCATCATCGTAGAGAGAAGACCCGACTGCAAGGTGAACCTCCCATTCACACGGAGGCAGTTGTGTTTCAGCAAATGCTAGTGAATAAAGGGCAGAGGGCCCGTGTACACCCGAGCCAAATAAAGCTACAAGCAAGTCACAAAACAAACACAACGCGTTTCAACCTATTGGGTCCTTCTTCAGGCAGGACAAATAACATTCAAAACAGTTAAAACAAAGGACGAACAATCATGTCTGTCTTTGCTCTAGGAGCAAATTTGGTCTTGGGTGAATGACTAAAACTATGGAATGGAACTTAAGTTGAAAGGGAGACAAGATGGGTCAAATAATGATGATAATCATAATGAAATAATATTGCCAACAACGGCAACGACAACCCAATAATGATGATAATGATAATGATACACCAATAATAGTAATATTTATGACGATGATGATAATAACAATGATAATAATAATGATGATGATAATGATGATGGTAGTGTAATAACATAATAACAACATCAACAATAGATTAATAGTATCGATGGTAATAATGACGATAATCATTGGAAAAAAAGGGGAAGAGATGAATGAGAGGATAGTTATGATGATATGGTTACGGTAATAATAATGATGATGATGATGATGATGATGATGATGATGATGATGATGATGATAATGATGAAAATGATGATGATGATAATAATATCATCATCATCAGCACACCTGTTAAATAATTATTTGTTGTCATCATCAGTGTCATGGTAGTCATCATCATCATCATCATCATCATTACTATCATCATGGCGACAAGAATCGATTCCAAGGTGGATCTCGCTGTCACACAGTGGAACTGAAGGTTGGTGAGTTAGTGACAGAACACCCGTGTACACCTCTTGCATCATCATCATTGTCGTCGTTGTGTCATCATTATTGCCACCCTCCTTCTCCTCCTGCTCCTCATTCTTTCCATCATGGAAGAAAGAACTGTTTTCGAAGCTGACACGCTGACACGTAGAGGTAGTTTTTTACTTAAGACTTGTCAGTAAGGGACGGAAAACGAAAAACTGTGTACAGCTGTTAAATCATCAACATCAGCGTTGTCATCACCATTGTCGTTATCGTCGTCGTCGTCATCATGATCATCATGATCATCATCATCAGTATCACCCTCATCATCACCATCATCATCAACATCATCATCAACATCATTGTCATCGTTGTCGTCATCACCACCGTCATTGTTGACGACGTCTTAGCCGTCATTAATCACTTGCTGGACTGATCGATAATTAATTGTCTGCATGGCAGTCCAGAGTCTCTGAGGACGGTTGATGAGGGGTTTGCCTTCCTTGCTAGTTTCTTGACCGATTGATTGACCATGAAACTTTAATTAAACGAAACGAAACGAAACGAAACGAAGCGAAACTGAACTGAACTGAACTGAACTGAACTGAACTGAATTTAACAAAATAAACTGAACCGAACTGAATCGGATTTGCCAACAAACGAATTAGACGCCATGACGCCAAACACAAACACCTGCTGACCGACTTTTGTGCACCGTGTAAGGGAGGTAAGCGTACATGTCGCTCAGTGGCGTGTTTTAACCACAATTATCAACCTTTGGCCACGATGAACTTTCTCTTGGCTCATAAAGTACGAAGAGCGAATTTCTCAACATGTCAGCCTTGTTCAGCATTGTGTTTATCTCCGTAATTTTGCACATGCTTAAATACCACTTTGTGTGCTGAAAGGATTTTCTCAAAACATTTCTTTTGCGTTTTTGTCGTTGTTGTAGCAATCATCATTGTCATCGTCGTCGTCGTCATCATCATCATCATCATCATCATCATCATCATCATCATCATCATCATCAATTGCTATTATAATCATCATTATCATATTATCATCATTGTTATTATTATTGTTGTTATCATTATCAGTACTATCGTTATTATTGATATTCTTTCATCATTGGTATTATAATTTTAACCTGCATTGTCTCCCTTCCAACCTCGGATCCATTTCCGTAGTTTTAAGTTATTCACCAAGACGGGAATTTTGCACCCAGATCGAAGAGATACATGGTTGTGTTCGTCATTCGTTCTCATTGTCTGGAACGTTGTTTGTCTTGCCTGATGAAGAACCAGTAGGTCAACACAAGTTGTGTAGCTTTCGCAATGTGTTTGTTCCTTCATCTGGCGGCGCAGTAACTCTGTTTTTTTTTGCTCTTGTTCTTAGCGACGTTTGGAAAGAAATACTGAGATTACAGAGTATTTGCAGAGTCGCAATCCACAGTCATTGCGAATTTAAATTTTCAGGTCTCGAAGTTCAGAGATGACGAAAATTCAAACTAGTTTCAAAAACGAACAAAACTATGATTAGAAAGCTACACAGAAGATCAGGATCTCCTCCAAGATCGAATGGATTCTGGAACCTCCTTTGGATGGAAATCGTGCCACAGACCCGCACCAAAACAGACAGAAAGGGTTCGTTTTGGAACCGCATTCCGTGTTTTCTACAAGTTTGGGTAAAACGAATTCAGTAGTTTTGCAGTCAAAGTCGGAAACGTTGTAATAGACAAGCAAACACCAACAGACCCGTTTTAAAACCATATTCCTGATTATATTATGTGTGTGTGTGTGTGTGTGTGTGTGTGTGTGTGTGTGTATACACGTGCGAGCACGTACGCTAGTGTGTGTGTGTGTGTGTGTGTGTGTGTGTGTGTGTGTGTGTGTGTGTGTGTGTGCTGACATCAAGGAATAAATGAATGAATGAATCAGTCGATCATTTATTCTGTATTTCAGATTTCTGGCCAACAGAGTGCAGATCGGATCGCCGGTTACGATGACTCTGCAGCAAATACCCGTGGAGAAGGATCGGGGTGAGCGGAAAAGGGAAGGGGGGGAGGGGGTGGAAGGGGAGGGGAAGAGGGGGATGGGGCTGGAGCAGAAGAGCCGTGGGAATATGGGGGAGAGGGAGGGAGGCGGAGGGAAGGCCGAGTTTACGGCCCAACGGTTGCCAGTTCTAATCCCGGTGGCAGGCAACCGTTTAAGACAGTGAAAAGAATTTACAGTTTTGGGGGGCAGCCTATCTCAAGGCGTTGTGGTTCTGGTTATGCCAGACTTGCTACCTACCAACAGGAGGGTTTGGATTCCAGCTTTGTCACCTATGGTGGGTGTCGACTTTCAGCTTGATCTTTGGCTCACCCCTGTCATCCTCCCCCTCCCCCTCCCCACCCCAACCCCTCCCCCTCCTCCTCCCCGACTCTGTCGGTCTTTCCATTTCCCTCTGGCTCCTTTCAATTTGCCTCTCTCTCTCTCTCTCTCTCTCTCTCTCTCTCTCCCTCTCTCTCTCTCTCTCTCTCTCTCTCCATCCCTCTCCCCTTCTCTCTCTCTCTCAATCTCTGTGTCTCTGTCATTGTCTCCCTCTGTCTTTGTCTGTCTGTCTGCTTGTCTGTCTGTCTGTCTCTGCCTCTGTTTTTCTCTGTCTCTGCCTCTGTCTGTGTGTCTCTCTCTCCTTTTCTTTGTCTGTCTGTTGTGTCTATCTGTCTGTCTGTCTGTCTGTCTGTCTCTCTCTCTCTTGGATCCATCAGAGTGACTTAGTCCCCCTTGTCATCCCCTCTTTCTCTTTCTCTCCCATTGTGTCTGTCTGTCTTTACGTGTCTCTTTCTGTTCATCAGTGTCAGTCCGTTTCTTGCTTACTCCACCCCTTTTCTTCCGTCTGTCCTTCTGTCTGCATATTTATCTGTACGTCTGTCCATTTTTTTTTTTTACCTCTCTCTTACCCCCTCCCTCTGTCTCTGTCTCTGTCTGTCTGTCTGTCTGCCTGTCTGTCTGCCTGTCTGTCTGTCTGTCTGTCTGTCCCTCTCTCTGTCACTCCGGTCAGCTCAGTGACTTCACACTTAACGGGCAAAGAGCAAAGAAAATATATGGAGGGAGGGAGTAGGGGTGGGTGGAGGAGGGAGGAAGAAAAGGAAGGGGAGGTGGGGGGGGTGAGGGGTGGGAGGGGGGACGGGAAGAAAAACGGACAGAAACTAAAAAGGATTTTTTCGATTTTCCATGTCGCCCTAGACTCCTTGGTGTAAAGTGCTTTGTGGTACCGTATGTTTACGACTTGAAAGAGAGAGAGAGAGAGAGAGAGAAGAGAGAGAGAGAGAGAGAGAGAGATGGACAGATAGGTAGATAGACAGAGATTGAAGGCCGTAGGAAGACATTGACAGAGACACAGAGAAAGAGAGACAGACAGAGACAGAAGGCCGTTGGAAGAGAGACAGAGAGAGAGAGAGAGAGAGAGAGAGAGAGAGAGAGAGAGAGAGAGAGAGAGAGAGACAGACAGACAGACAGACAGAAAGACAGAGAGACAACAGACAGACGGACATACAGAAGGACGCTGGGAGAGAGAGAGAGAGAGAGAGAGAGAGAGAGAGAGAGAGAGAGAGAGAGAGAGAGAGACATACAGACAGACAGACAGACAGACACAGAGCAGACACAGCGAGACAGAGACAGACAGACACACAGACGGACAGAGACACAGACAGACAAAAAATACAAAGGCCGTTGGAAGAGAGAGAGAGAGAGAGAGAGAGAGAGAGAGAGAGAGAGAGAGAGAGACAGACAGACAGACAGACAGACAGACAGACAGAAGGCCATCGGCGTGAAATGTTTAAAATGTATCATCTGCTCACGAACCCCAGGCGACAGAGAGCCCAAACCGGTGTTCGGGAAGAAAGAGTTGATCTGGGAAGATGACTTGCAAATGTACTCCGCCTTCCTCGACAGAAAGGTCGGTATCCACGTTACACACCAAAGTTCATGTCTATTTGGAAGGGACTGGGGAGGAAAGGGCGTGGATGATATTATGCCCCCGAAAAACAACAACAACAAATAAACAACAACACACAACAAAAACCCTGAGGGAAGGGTAGCACAGTAATTTTCCACTTGATGAATGCAAATTTCTTCTCCAATCCCTCCAATCCCCTCCCCCCCCCCCCCCCCCCCCCCCCCCCCCCCCCCCCCCCAAAGTATTCAAGGGTGATGTAAGTTGTGTGTAAAGTATTGCATTGTGCCGAATTACATAGTATTGTATTGCTTTGCATTATGCTGTTTCCTACTAACTGCACTGTTTTTGCACTGAAATGATTGTAATGGGGGAGGAGGGGGAGGATTCGTATTCTGCCTTCCTCGAGAGATACTTAAGTGTTCGGGTGCACATATCGCGGAATCGCCTCTTGTTATATTAGCTGTGGTGCATTACGAGTCTATACAGGAAGCTTTTGGGAACGTTCAACCTATTTCTGAATGTCGTTTGGAACCATCTATCAGTGGAATCATTCGTTTGCTGGAACGCTGTGTACGTAACAGACATTTCACGAAGAAGTCACATGAATTGCCTTCCTGCCAAAGATATATATCGCATATAATCAATGAAATTAAATAAAACACATGGAGTACAAATTCTCTCCTGATTTTAGACGTATATGTGAGGGGAAATTTTCTGTCGATCATATACTACTAGACTGCCCAATTTTAACAAGGCAATGCTGCATATTTTAAAGCATTGACCGTATTTCATGTGACACATGTATTACGGACATCGCACACGTTATTGCAAAGGCAGAGTTGGGCACACTATATTGTATTAAAAAAAAAAAAAAAAAAAGGAATTCTAGATTCTACTATTCGAAGGACAGAGGTGAGAGAGAAAATGACCAGAACAGTAGGTCTGACATTCTCAGTGATCTCTGTTGCCTTTTACTATCGTCTGATATCGCCGATGATGAAGAGACGTTGAAATAACCACTGAACTGGACTGCACTGAACTTGCATTACCATTGCTGACCGCATGCTTTTGTATTATGTTACATTGCATCGCATTGCATTGTGTTACGTTTCGATGCATTGTCTTGTGTGTGTGTGTGTGTGTGTGTGTGTGTGTGTGTGTGTGTGTGTGTGTGTGTGTGTGTGTGTGTGTGTTTTATTACAGTGCAATGTTTTTATACTATGTTGCTTTCATTTTTTGTTGTTGTATCCTATTTCATTGCGCAACATTGTACTGTAAGCACTTTCCTTGTTTTGTATTGAGTTGTATTACGTCCTATTGCATGCTACTGCATTGCGTTCCGTAAATTTTCTGTTGCAAAACAGTTACTGTTGTACTGTGTTTCTTTCTGCTGTTTTCGTCCTGTTGTATTTCATTGTGCAGCATTGTATGGTGTGCACTGCCTTGTGATGTATTGAATTATAGTACTTCATATGGCAACGCCATTGCATTGCGTTGTATACGTTGTGAGTTGCAACCGATCTCTCGTCGTGAAGTTCGGCATTACTGTCGTCAGGGTTGAATGCATCGCCTTGGTATGGCGCTACCAGATATTTTTTTCCCTTCCTGTTTTGGTCCGAGTGTTATTCCACACACACACACACACACACACACACACACACACACACACACACACACACACACACACACACACTAAATGGTAATAACAATTAAGCGTAAAAGTAAGACCGCGTTGAAGCCTCCCGAAAGTGATCCCCACCCCTACCCCTTCACCCCCCGCTTTCCAGTCACCTCCTATCCCTTTACTATCGGTCCGCACCCTACCCCTCCCCAAAACACACACACCCTTCCTAATAATCAAGATCAACTTTCTTAAAACTAACAACGACAACAACAACCCCAAAAAAAGGGAAAATAGAAAAAAAAAAAAATCAAGAGACAAAAATTAAGAGAAGAAAACAGGATGATAGTGATTTTCCTGTGGTTTGACACGTCAGTGGATGTAGATCGATGGCTGAGATGGGTAACAAGGCCTGGGTTCTCATCTCTCATTGAACGGCATCCAGACAGACGTTGACTCCGGTGACCGGTTGAAAGCCTTTGTTTCAGGCAGAAGATTCACAGATCTGTCCTTCTCAATCCCCAACAGCACGTGTTCAACTCCCGACAAAAAATGCGTCTCTCTCTCTCTCTCTCTCTCTCTCTCTCTCTCTCTCTCTCTCTCTCTCTCCAGAATGCAGAACAACCGGTCAAGGCGCATGAAGATAATAGAGAATTCCAGAACAATTACGTGACATAGCCAATGAGAACGCATGGACATTATAGAGAATTCTAGACCCATGGCGTGGTGTGGCCGATCAGAATACGTGGAACATTTTGGAAACAATTTGTAGAACTTTCTACAAACATCCTTGACTTTAGGAAATGTTATGGGCTATCAAAAGCGTCTGGAAGTGTGTGTGTGTGTGTTTTACTAAAGATTAACGTAAATATTTTGAATCGAACTAGCCAACGTTGCAGGATAAACTCGACCTGTTTCTAATTGCCTAAATTTTTCCCCTTGTACTCCTTTACATTTGAGACTGAATCTCCACCACCCCCCACCCCCTCTCCTCCAGCAAAGAAGGAGCCAGCGTATTCACCACCGGCTGTTGGTTCGTTTCTAATGGTTTTCTGTCTGTCAGCAAGATTATGCAAAAACTGTTGCACCGAATATTAGCGAAACTTAGTGGAAAATGGAATGTGGACCAACGACAAATCGTTTTCGCGTGGATCCCGATCAAAGAGCCGATCCACGTTTTTTTTTTTATTAAAATTTTTTTTTTTTATTTTACTCACGTTCTTCAACATCGTGAAATAAAGACTTCAATTAATGTGTGTTACTTAATGAAAAAAAAAGTTTTTAGATGCATTTGTTATCTATGAACTGGTAACATTTCCAGCGGATCCAGCTGAAAAAACAGTGAGCAACGCAACAATCATGAGGACGGAGGGC
>JADBJO010001015.1:439529-447029 GCA_016801955.1 Conus betulinus
GTTTACCGGAACACGACGAAAAAAGCGGAAGAGCACACAAAACAAAGTGTGAAGTAACGCCGTTTTAATGCACGACACAAAAACAAAACATAAAATTTTCGGCAATAAGCCTTCCTCAGCGACAAAACAATGAAAACAGTACAGACATTAACATGCGCAGTACTCCCCTTGTGAAGCCAAAGCACACTTCACAAGGGGAGTATTGCGCATGCTAATGTCTGTACTGTTTTTATTTTGTCGCTGAGGAAGGCTTATTGTCGAAAATTTCTTGTCTTGTTTTGTGTCGTGCATTAAAGCTATGATGGCTGTAATGATGATCATCATCATTATCATATCGCCACCACCATAAGCAGCAACGAACATCTCATCATAAACATCATCACCATCTTTGATGTCCTCGCCATGCTCATCACCCTTAAAAGTACTAGTATGAGTAGCTTAAAAAAAAAAAAAAAAAAAAAAAAAAAAACCCAAGCATGTGGGTGTCGATGATTTTCAATTTGAAAGAGTATTAATGAGCAACTCAGGGTGATAGCATTCAATAACAAAAAAAAAAAAACACCTGAGTTTTATTTGTTGTAAAGTGTGTAAATGAAAAGTACAAGCAGCTTAGAGAGGGAGTGTGTGTGTGTGTGTGTGTGTGTGTGTGTGTGTGTGTGTTTGGCTGGTTGATAGGTGAGAGAGAGAGAGAGAGAGAGAGAGAGAGAGAGAGAGAGAGAGAGAGAGAGAGAGAGAGAGAGTATGTTTGAAAACTTGGAATGTTCAAGGAAGCTTTTTCATCTTCTTTACTGTCATTAATATTTTATGTTTACCTCTTTATAAGTAAACCATTATTCTATGATATTTGTCTCCCCAAAACATCTTTCAATACATTCATGTTGAGGAGGGGGTGGTGTAAGGGGTTGACTCGGCAACGCATTGAGGGTGGTGGTGGGGGGGGGGGGGGGGGGGGGGGGGGGGGGGGGAGGGGGGAGTGGAGAGGAAGACCAACAAAATTAACTTATGCAAAAATAAACCGCTCTGTAAAAAAAAGAAAAAAAAACAAAAGGAATGGACAAATGATTTCATATGAGTACCCTTCATCGAGAGAAAGTCGATCATACCAGTGACTGTCCCTGATAGGGGCTATGGAGATCAATCTTTCTTGAGCCAGCAGGGCTATATGAAGAAAATCTACATATAAACATGGATGCCATGTGATATCCTGTCTTTATCTCTGAATAACAGTCACACTTCCAGTGGCTTTGTCAGATTGTTATTTCACCTCATCAGGATTGTTGATGATTGATGGCAGACAACGTCGCATACAGACCGTTCTCACAGCTTGAGATCGGTACACCCAGACCCTTCCCCATCCCCCACCCTTTGCATCCAAGGGTACCCCCCCCCCCCCCTTCATTTACACACACACACACGCACACACACTGCACACACAGCACACGCGCGCACGCACACACAAGACACACACACACACCCATGCATGCATGCATGCACACATGCATGCACATACACATACACGCGCACGTGGACGCTCATACAGACATATACACACAGACACAAACACGCACATACAAAGAAAACAACACACACACACACACACACACACACACACACACACACACACACACACACACACACACACACACACACACACACACACACACACACACACACACATTTCACCACCACCACCATTTCCCAACAGCACAGCTCAGAACGTCCCTTTAGACAGCAACGTTTTCTTTAAACCTAGCCTTCGAAATCTCCAGAAAGCCGTCACGAGAGTCTGGACTCGACAGCTAAGCCCAAAGGATGCGGGAGGAGAGGGAGAAGTGGGGTGGGGTTGGCCAGCAATGGCTTGGCTGATCGCATGTTGTGATTAGACAGAAAGGGAAAGATTTACGTTGCCAACTTGAATCGAATCGGCCTGCCACGTAGAGCCCCTGGCTCACAGCCCGGCTACAACCCCCCCCCCCTCCCTCCTACTCCCCCCCCCCCCCCCACACACCACTTCAAACCGCTCCTCTCCTCCCCCCATCCTCACTTTTCTTCCAGCAATTTCCATCCGCCACCCCCGAATTGATAAGTCAACAGCCTATCCCAAATGGCTGGGGTTTTCCTATGGCAGATAGAAAATAATGATCGTAGAAAAGGAAAACAAACATAACCTGAAGTGTGTGTGTGTGTGTGTGTGTGTGTGTGTGTGTGTGTGTGTGTGTGTGTGTGTGTGTGTGTGTGCCTATGTGCGTGTGGACGTGTGTGAGTGTGTGTGTGTGTGTGTGTGTGTGTGTGTGTGTGTGTGTGTGTGCCTATGTGCGTGTGGACGTGTGTGAGTGAGTGAGTGTGTGTGTGTGTGTGTGTGTGTGTGTGTGTGTGTGTGTGTGTGTGTGTGTGTGTGTGTGTGCGTGCGTGCCTATGTGCGTGTGGAGGCGCGCGCGCGCGCGCGCGCGCGCGCGCGCGTGTGTGTGTGTGTGTGTGTTGTGTGTGCCGTTTTGGGGGATAATTTTTGCCTTTTTTATTTTTTTAATTATTATTATTATTGTTTTTACTGCAGTCCTCTGTCTGTCTTTGTGTACGTGGATATTACAGGTAAAATCTATTTAGAACAATTCTTTGAGTTTATTATCACCAACAAATCTATTGAAAATTGTGTTCTCCTGTTAATCTAACCATAGGACAACATTACAACATAATACAACATAGACTGATTTCATAACTGGTTTTTAGTATCCTCATGTACACCTCTATCTATTCCCTGTTCGCACTCATAAACAGTCATGTATTAAAAGAAAAAAAGAGAAAAAAACAGGTTTTCAAATTAGACCATAGAGAAAAATTTGGAGAATGTGGGCGAAGGGGGGGGGGGGGGGGGGGGGGGGGGGGGGGGGGGGGCAGAAGAGAAATGGGTGGAGGGTGGAGAGAGGGTGGTGTGTGTGTGTGGATGCTTTATCCATACCTTTTCTTGACAGTGGGTGACGTAATTAACTTTCCTATAATTATACGCATATTTGAATTTATTGATCCCAACTCCTAGTCACCTTCTCTCCTTTTTTCTCTTCTTCCTTCCCTCCGACGTTTCGCATCTGCTTCCTCTCCCCACTCGCTTCCTTATTTTCTTCTTCTTTTTCCTCCTCGTTTTTGTTTTGTTCTTCACCATTTAACTGTTTCAAACTTTTTTTTTTTTTTTTTTTTTTTATTAGGTTTGTTTTTTTAGTTTTCGGGGAAGAGAGTGTAGGAAAAAAAAGCAGGGGGGGGGGGGGGGGGGGGAGTGGACGGTAGTGAGTGATGAAGAAGGGCCGGAGAGGAGGGGGAGGGAGTAAAGCACAGTAAGCACATTTGAAGGAAGAGTTAATGCCAGGGGAGAGAACTCTCCATCACGAGAGTGACAGGCCCTGAGAGACTTCGACAGGGGTGGCTGCTCGCTTCAGGCAGGCGTGCATGCTAGTCTTCCCTAGTTTTTTTTCTGTCACTTTAAATTTGGTGCGTTCCAACCTACTCCTCCCATTATCTGCGTGATGCCCGTTCTGCTTCTCTGTAGAGGTCCAGGAGAGGAAGGCAGTGGTTCCCACAAGATGCAGCGTTGGTCTGCACTGACGTCATTAGTGGTTAGAGTCAAGGTAGTGTGTGTTCACTTTGTTTTTCCTTTTCCAACGTTAACTTCCTGAAAATCTCTTTCTTTACACATGGAGAGAGAGAGAGAGAGAGAGAGAGAGAGAGAGAGAGAGAGAGGGGGGGGGGGGGGGGGGGGGGGGGTGGAAAAGGAAGGGGTCTCAACATATCCAGTGTGTGTGTGTGTGTGTGTGTGTGTGTGTGTGTGTGTGTGTGTGTGTGTGCAAGCTCGTGTATGTGTGAAAGAGTCTGATTGACTCTTCCATTCTTTCGTGCAAGGGTGGGTATGAAAGCCTCCCTGGAGAAAGCGATCTTATGAATGACAGTGGTGCAGATATAAGCAATATAAATTCATTACTCATTTGATGACATCAGCTATAACTGTCGCGATATAATGTCCATGGTAATGATGTTTGCAATGAATATCCATGGTGTTGTCACCTTACAGGTACTGATCCCTAAATTGATTTTGGAAACTATGATCAGATATCATGTACTCACATTGATGTTGGTACGTCTTAGATAGTCAGTGAATCAAGATATTGAATAAAAAAATTCCTCATGATTATAGCCCCCCAGTAGCACCCCGACCCCCCTCCCCGGCCATATCATCACCCCAATTCACACTGTCTTGCCACACCTTCCCCCCATTCTCTTCCTTCCAGCAATCTCTATCCACCACTCCAACATTGATAAATCAACAGCCTGTCCCCAGTGGATGGGGTTTTCCAACGAATGATAGAAAATAATGATGGCAGAAAATGAAAGAAAAGACAATACAAAGTGTGCACGCGTGCGTGTGTGTGTGTTTTGGAAATAATGTTTGCTGCTTTTTCTTACTACCGTCTTTCTCTGCCCGCCCTTGTGTACATGGATATCATTACATGTAAAATCTATTGAACACTATCCAGTTTGTTTATTGTCACCAACAAATTTATAGAAAATTGTTTTCGCTTGTTAACTAATTTGTCATCACCATTAACAACATGATAAATAGATTTGCTTATAAGTGGTTTTTAGCATGCTCACGTACATGTCTATTGATATACTGTTTTCCACCCATAAACATTCATGTATCAAAAAAAAAAAAAAGAAAAAAAAAGAAGGAAATGAAAAATGTTTTTCAAAGTAGACCGTGGAGAAAATTTAGGAAAAATGTGGGGGAAGAGGGGAAACGAGAAATGGGTGGGGTAAGTAGAGAGAGGGGTGTTAGTGGTGAGGATGCCTTACCTATGCATTTCTTTGAGAATGGGTGATGATCTTAACCTTCCAATACATGTCTTTTTTAATGAATTGATTTTGTTTTCCTCCATCTCCTTGTCACCTCCTCTCCATTACTTCTTCTCCTCCCTCCCTTCCCGATCGATTTTTTTCCCCCGTCTATTCTTCTTCCTACCCCATTTCCCCTTTTTCTTCTTCTCCCTTCTCCTTTTTTGTTCTTCTCCATTTTTTTTTATCCAAACTTTTTTTTTTCTCAGTATAGAGATTTTTTTTAGCTTTCAGGGAAAATGGTTAAAAAGGGCAGGAGAGAAAATAGGTAGGGAAAAGCGAGAGTCGGTAAGCACATTTGGAAGAAGGGTAAATGGCAGGGAAGAGAACTCTCCATCAAGAAACCGTTGATCACGACAGTTGACAGGCTCCGAGGGACTTTGAGAGGGGAGGCTACTCGCTTCAGGCAGGCGTGCATGCTAGCCTCCCCTAGCTGTTGCTGTCACTTTAGTTTGGTGCGTTCCAACCCACTCCTCCCATTGTTATCTGCGTGATGCCCGTTCTGCTTCTCTGTAGAGATCCAGGAAAGGAAGGCTGCGGTTCCTTCACGATGCAGCGTTGGTCTACACTGACGTCATTAGTGATTAGAGTCAAGGTAGTGTGTGTCAGCTTATTTTGTTTTTGTCCTACATTAACTTCCTTTTCTTCAGACTTTCAGAGAGAGAGAGAGAGAGAGAGAGAGAGAGAGAGAGAGAGAGAGAGAGAGAGAGAGAGAGAGAGAGAGGAGGCGAGGATCCACCGTGTGTGTGTGTGTGTGTGTGTGTGTGTGTGTGTGTGTGTGTGTGTGTGTGTGTGTGTGTGTGTGTGTATGCGTGTGCGCGCGCGCACGCGCTTGACGTGTGAGGAAAAAAAACGAAAAGAAAATAGTTGCAGGTGATGAGAAAAAAGCCTTCCATATTGTTATTTACTTTATCTTATGAAACAAGACCTTTTTATCACGGCGATGATGGCTGCGGTAATCATCATCATCATCACTCTCATTACTACTACCAACAGCACAAGTAGCAACAAACATCTCACCATCACACACATCGATTTTATCTTTCCATCTGTCAGTGTGTCTCTCGATTTTCTTTCCTGTCTGTCTGTCCATCCGTCAGTCCGTCAATTCACCCTCCTATCCATCCATCCATCTATCCGTCTATCTCTCTCTCTCTCTCTCTCTCTCTCTCTCTCTCTCTCTATCTATCTATCTATCTATCTATCATGCTCTGGTCTCCTGGTGACCTAAATTTCCCTCGGTATCTAGTGAGTTCATATTGAAGTCTCCCGCCGACTGAAGAACACACCTGCGAATGACTCTAGTGGCAGACCGGCGTTCTACTGGTCTGACACCGTGATGAAGCAATTACTGACGACAGCAAGGAGATGATTTCTGTTATTCAACAATCATAGCTACGTCGGCGTCAAAAACAAACATCTTTACATTGTCAGAGCAGATATTCCAGCATGCTCGGTTTTTAACACAGGCACAACCTGGGAGAGTTAGACAACCTGAAAATGGGGAGAGAACGCGTGGACATCAGAAGGCCTAATTGCCTTTGCATACTTATGTTATTATCATTATTTTCAATTTACTTACTTATGTTTCTTATGTTGTACATTATGTGGCTCTACAAACAAGTAATGGCACCACAATGACGTTATGACTGGTCTGTTACGATCGGATAGGCTAGGAAATCTTGAACGTGGATCAGACTTTACGTAAGCTCATTAGTATCATATTCAAATGTCAGCGTCTTTACCTTTCATCAACGGCAAACAGTAAAAACTCTCTCTCTCTCTCTCTCTCTCTCTCTCTCTCTCTCTCTCTCTCTCTCTTCATCCACTCACTCCCATCTCTCACTTTGAGTCCTATTTTTCTGCTCCTTTTCCATACGGCCCCCACCCCTTTCCCTCCAACCCACGTTTAATTCTCCCTACCCTCTCTCACTCTCACTCCAATCTCTCACACCCCCCCCCCCCACCTCTATCTCCCAGTAGCCCTTTCTTTGATTTTTCTTTATTCGCACTCCACTTTTTTATGTGATTGCACTCTCACCTAGTTCATTTCGCTTTGTTTTGTTTCGTTTCATTGATGATGGTCTTTTTTTTTTTTTTTTTTTTTTTGTTCATGCCTTTATTTAGTTTGCAGCTTTCTCCTCCACTTTTCTGTTTCTTTCTTTCCACTTAATGTTTTTGGTCGCTCTTTCCTTCCTTCAGTTTCTTTTTCTTTTGTTTACGGGATTAATGATGCAGTCGTCTCTCTCTCTCCCCCTCCCTCCATCCAAGTCTCCTTGCTCTTTATAATCGATTCATTACCTCATGGAGAGCAAAGAAAAGAAGAAATAAAAGAAAACTACCGCAAAATGTCTACCTGACATTTTACATTCCCGTACTACCCGAGGCCATCGGCAGGAGAGATAACAAAAAAATCGATACTTCAAGAGGTCAGTGAACGCTGGTGATTGCGTCATTGAACAACAAACAACAACAAAAAAAACCCCACCACCACCACCACCAAAAAAAAAAAACAACAAAAAAAAAACAAAGAGAATTTTGGCTGCTTGATGGTTTTCAGCAACCTTCAGTAAACATACACACATCACTGTTCTCTCTCTCTCTCTCTCTCTCTCTCTCTTC
>JADBJO010001015.1:449529-457029 GCA_016801955.1 Conus betulinus
TGGCAATCACTGTGATCTATTCCAGCCTGCCGATCGATGAACTGTTTTCGGCCGAGTGCCCACCCCCCATGCTGAACATGTTCTTTCCTCTTTCGTCAGCAACGCAGGTTGTGTCTGGCAAAAGTGCTGACGGCCCGTTGTGGCGCACGCTGCCCGAGTCTCGATTATACTGTCTGCGTAATCTGTTTCGGAATGTAATGAATGACGATTTTTTTGTCTGGAAGAGAGAGAGAGAGAGAGAGAGAGAGAGAGAGAGAGAGAGAGAGAGAGAGAGAGAGAGACAGAGACAGAGACAGAGACAGAGAGAGAGAGAGAGAGAGAGAGAGAGAGAGAGAGAGAGAGAGAGATCATAGGGAGGGGGAGGGGGGTGTGAAATGTAGAGGGGAATGGGCATGCATGCTCACATGATCACGAAGAGGGCACAAATTAATCATTGCAATTTATAGAAGCAGAAAGAAATTTGTGCCTGAAAAAAAAAAAGCAATAAAAGCTAAAGAAACACGACAAAGTATACTCTGGATGGGAGTTTATGTTTCAACCAGAAAGCGCACCGTTTTCAATAGATTTGTCGGTGATGATAAAGCAAGTGAACTGGAGAACACAGTTTTAAATAGTTTTTTAACCGTTGATCTTTGTGTCCATCTGTAGCCACTGTACCCAACCATACTTAGTCATGTATCGAAATGAAATGAAAAGGTTTTCACATCAGACAGCAGAGAAGACTTTTGAAGAATGTGGGGGAGAAGGATGGGTGGGTGCGGGGGGGCGGGGGGGGGTGGGGGGTGGGGGGGGTGGTAGAGGGTGGGGGAGAGGTGGTGGTGGGGGGGGGGGGGGTGCTTTATCTATACGTTTTCTTGAGACTGGGTGATTATTTTGATTTTTGAATTCGTGTTTTTTTTTTTCTTAAATCATTGATTGCGTTTTCTGCCCACTCCTTTTCACCTCCTCTCCATTCCGTCTTCCTTTTTTTTCCCTTTAGACCTTTGCCATCTGTTTCCTCCTCCCCCGTTACCTACCTTCATTTTTTTCTTCCTTCCTTCCCTTTTTTGTTCTTCCCAACTTCATTTTTTTCTTCCTTCCTTCCCTTTTTGTTCTTCCCAACTTCATTTTTTCTTCCTTCCTTCCCTTTTTGTTCTTCCCAACTTCATTTTTCTTCTTCCTTCCCTCCCTTTTTGTTCTTCCCAACTTCATTTTTTCAAACTTTTTTGTTCATTTTAGCGATCTGCTTAGCTTTCGGGGAAAAGGATTAGAAAAAAAATAAAGGGGGGGGGGGGGGGGGGGGGGACTCTAGTAGGTCTCGATCAAGACTTCAGTTTCAATCGAAACTGAGCTATTGCACAGCAGATAGTGATGGCAATTTAGAAAGGAAAAACTGGAACACAAGATCGAAGACGGAGACGAACTGTGTTTTAAATGTGAATAGTGTCCTGAACAGGACACAGAGTGCCTGGTGCGACACAGATCAGTGTGCGTGCGTGCGTGCATACGTGTGTTGTCTTCAATTTAACGTCTATCCACATAGTGATATTAGACGGGGGGAGAGGGGGGGGGGAGGGAGGGGATCGGGAGGAGGAGGAGGGGAGAGGGACCGTATGTGTGTGTATGTATTTGTGTCTCTTGGCTAAAGAAGAAAAAAAAATGAGCATTAACAAACAAAAACAATCAACTAGTCTATAACAAATGTCCTACAGGACTATGAAGTAAACATTTCGAAATATTAAACAAACTAGATGCATTTTTGAGAACGCCTTCAATACAATTTTCAGAAATCACTGGCAAGATAGGTCTTAACCTCTGACATTCAAAAATGATGTGTTTGCTAGAAATTTGTTCACCACATAAACATCTAACATTTTTGCTGTATTTTGTGATGAACGCATTAAGTTTTATCCTGTACGATAGCGAACTAATCTGTCTGTATTTGATTACACCAGTATGATTCAAATATAATTTGTTATCCAAACCACGAGAATCGGTATACATATTCTTGGAGAGTCTATCTTTTCTCTGGGTATAGCCTTTAACTCTGCTCCATACTGCTTGTTCCAGCAAGTGATAACCCTCCTGAATGGATAAAGGAACATGAATTTCAGTGGATTCTGTGCCTTGCCTTGCGCCCTTTTTTTGCCCACTTTGTCAGCCCACTCATTTGAAGAAAATCCAAGATGTGAAGGAACCCAGCAGAAGGAAAACGTTGGTCCCTTTTAAAGTTAAGATATGAATTAATTGACTGATTTCTAAACATAATTTTGGTCTTTTTCTTGAAATCTGATGATCTTAAAGCATAGAGTACCGACTGAGAATATACACAAAATAAGATTTGAAAAAAACTGTAATGGAAAATCAATTATGTAATTGAGAGCCATAAGAATAGCAATAAGTTCAGCAGTAAAGATGGATCGATTTTTGCCAATGTAGTATGACTTTTTCCTTTTTTAAACGCTGGTATTACAAAAGCTGAACCTGCCCGGTGATCTTCTAGGAGTGAACCATCTGTATATATCTTTAAATGATTTGGATAAGTGTTCTGTATATGTAATTGGACTTCAGTTTTCATAATGTTTGGATTCTCATTTTTCTTCGTGTCAGTATGATTAATATCAAACTGCACTTTATTCATCTCCCAAGCAGGACAGGGGAGACCGCTTGATTTGTGTCAATATTACTTGGATTTATATCAGATCTTTTGAGTAGATCTGATACGTAAGTGGCAATTGGTTTCAATGATGATATCTGCTTAGCTCGTTTAGGAAAAGAATTTTTCAGATGTAATTTTCAGTTCCTCAGATGCAAAGTTGTTACTTGTCGAACTTCTAAGAACGTATTTAGCGCACGCAACTTCGGTATTCGTCCAAAGGCAATTCTCCAATTTCTTTATAAGTTCCAAGCGTTGATGCGTGAAAAGGCACACCAAGAGCAAGCCTATAACCCTTGCAATCTATGCTTTGAAGTTTCTTAAGTAAATAATTAGGGGCGCTAAAAAATACCTCTTGTCCATGGGACAATTTTGATCTAATCAGCGACGTAGAGAGATGCTTCAAGACTTTGCAATCTTGTCCCCAGGCTTGTTTGCTTATAATCTTTAATAGATTTAAACATTCCTTGCTTTAGTACGATGTAGTTGATATGAGCGTTCCAGGGTAACTTTGGTGTAAGATAGATACCTAAGAATTTCACGATATATTTTATACTGAATAGTCGTATTTTCATTTTAAAAAAACACGGCAGCTCTGATGGATTGCTGCCATTATTAAAGAGAATCATATGTGTTTTCTCTGTAGATAAAGTCAGACCATTTTCGTCCATATAAGTACATATATGATTGAGCTCTCTTTGATAGATCTTCTTAATGTAGTTCAATACCCTTTTTGATGTTTTTCTTTTCATTGTAACATTCATCCAGATGCATAGATCATCAGCATATTGTACTAATACAACATGCTTTGATAAGAGCGAGGGCAAATCGTACATTAAGATGTTAAATAATATAGGAGCGATAACAGAACCTTGTGGCAATCCCATATGTAAAGATCTAGAATCGGAGTATGCATTCCCTACTCGAACACGTATGTTTCTTTTAGTCAAAAAGCATTTAATGTAGTGATATAAAATGTCCCGAAATCCCAATTTGTTTCAGTTTTATAAGGAGCTTGGCATGCCAGACTTGGTCATAGGCTTTCCTGATGATATCCGTTAATAACAAAAAATGTTTGTATAAAATATATTTAAAAGACAAAACACCAGAGAATCTAATAGCCAAGAACAGAGCGAATCACTACAGTAACATGGTAATAGCTCAAGCTAAAAGGCAATATTGGTCCTCTTTCTGCTCTAATGAGATTTCGAAGCATACGCGCGCGCGCGCGCGCGCGCGCGCGCGTGTGTGTGTGTGTGTGTGTGTGTGTGTGTGTGTGTGTGTGTGTGTGTGTGTGTGTGTGTGTGTGTGTGTGTGTGTGTGTGTGTGTAAAACCTGGGGGATTTTTTTAAGCAGCCTCACACAGATTGAGGTATGGATGAGACGAAGAAATAAAAATGGCACTGGTAACTATATTTTGTATCAAATATGTCAACAAAACCAGACCCATCTGAGCCACGTCATATTTTCTTTAGCAGCGTACTGTTCTTGGCAGTAAACGCCATTCCCCTGAGTCCACTATACCCCCCCCCCCCCCCCAAACTTCTTCTTCCGTGTTCCCCACCATCTTCTGTACCAACAAGCCATGTTTCTGTTACTCCTCTTCAAACAGACTCTTTTTTACCCCAATTTTCCGCTCTGGATTCCTCTACCTCTCTCTAAGGAATCAAAATCAAAACAACAAGAGAAAAAATGTCAAAGGGTAAACAAAAACAAAAAACAAACAAACAAACAAAAAAACAACCCGTAAACCTACAACAAACAAATAAACAAACAAACAACAACAACAACAAAAACCGCCCGTAAACCTGCGCACTCTACCACACTTCTGTGCCCTTCACCCCTGACCTATGTGACGTAATGACGCTGCACACAGAGAAACATGCTATCATTAATCCACCAGGTGTACAACTCCAGCCCGCCAACCTGGACCCACGCTTGGCTATAGATTTACCGACTCTGTCAACATGTGACTGGTGGCAATACACTTGGATGAAGGTCCGACAACTCGTCTTTGAGTTACGTTGCTGACCAAGAAAACAGCGTCAGATGGGAAACAATGCTGTTGCCGAGCAAAGCCCAACGTGGGCAGGTGGTAAAGACAAGACGTGTGTCGATTCTTATCTGGGTAGCCTGTCCCAGCGAAGGGAGGGTGTTGAGAAGCGAAGGCCAGCATGGCGATTTCATTGGTTTTCTGACGTCACCTCAGTCCTATTGTTTTAACCAAAACACAAATAACAATCATAACAACAAAGAGAAGAGAATTAGAAATTTGGATGGAGGGGAGAAGGGCCTAGGGATGCTATGTGGACATCGAGAAGTGTGTGTGTGTGTGTGTGTGTGTGTGTGTGTGTGTGTGTGTGTGTGTGTGTGTGTGAGAGAGAGAGAGAGACAGATAGAGATAGAGATAGATAGATAGATAGATAGGATAGAGAGAGAGGGGAGAGAGAGAGAGAGAGAGAGAGAGAGAGAGAGTGAGAGTGGTGTGTGTGTGTGTGTGTGTGTGTGTGTGTGTGTGTGAGAGAGAGAGAGAGAGAGAGAGAGAGAGAGAGAGAGAGAGAGAGAGAGAGAGAGAGAGAGAGAGAGAAGACAAAAACAGAATGCAGAGAAGGAAGGGGAACGACGGGGGGGGGGTTATATAACAACACCCATCCCAATCTTTTTCTAAGCTTTAAGAGCACTGTTTGTCATTGTCTTTCCTTTGCCTTTCTGTTTGTCATTCCCCTCCACCCTCCCCGCGCTCCCCACCTTCTCTCTTTCTCTACTTTCTTAATAGTTTTCAGTAAAACATTACGGTACACACACACACGCGCGCGCACACACACACACACACACCACACACACACACACACACACACACACACAGCACACACACACACACACACACACACACACACACACACACACACACCACACACACACACACATCACACGCACAACAATCAATCAATCAATCAAATCAATCAATCTCTCTCTCTCTCTCTCTCTCTCTCTCTCTCTCCTCTCTCTCTCTCTCTCTCTCTCTCTCTCTCTCTCTCACTCGGTATTTAGTAGTGGGGAAGACAAATGCAGGCTAACAATTCCTCCGTCATTACATCGGTTTTATGTTTCCATCTGTCTCTTGATCGATTTATCTGTCTGTCCATCCATCAGTCCTTCCGTCTGTCCACTAAAGGTCCCTTCAATTTATCTATCTATCTATCTTTTGTCAGTCCGTTCCTCCGTCCTCTGTCTACTCGTCTATCTACCTACTTACCATATCCATCCAAGCATCTATCTACCATGCTCTTTTCTCCTGGTGACCTTAATTTCCCTCCGTTATCTTGTGAATTCGTATCGACGTCTCCTCAGATGTACTGGCCCTGCCGACTGAAGAACACACCTACCAATGACTCTGGTGGCAGACAGGCGGTCGATTGGTCTGGCACCATGATGAAGCAATTACTGTTGTCAGCAGGGAGGTTAGAAGGTAGTGACCTAAGTGTGTGGAATCTGAAGACGTGTCAATGAACATTACCTTTGGGAGATTCCTCTGGTGACCAACCTTACGGCGGTTATCTGACATTAAGTCTCTGTGGGCTGCTGGCTCCAGTCGGAGTGCCAGACTATGATATTGGATAGGGCTGTGTATGGGGAGGGGGAGTCGAGGGGATGAGTGGAGTAGGAATGGTGCCACGAAGAGTTAACCATATCTCTCCCAAGAGAGTGTTTCACATCAAAGATGAACAGCTTTCAATCCAGTCGATATCAAACGTTTTTTTTTCCCCGCTTGTGATAAAGACGGTTTTGACAATTTTGAAATCTCGCATCACGAGGAGAATAAATTGCGACGACAATTTCACATGTATAGTGAAAATAAAGAGGTACTACTAATGTGCATCAAATAAAAGAAGTATCTATGTCACTTGTAGCAAGGGTATTTCAAGCGTAGTGAACATACACGTATATAAATCAAAATTGAACAAAAACAACTGGTAAGGCTTTTAACGCCTCAACAAAATATTCTCTAAACCTTCTGTGTATACAATTCAAAAATTCTCGAACGGACATTCAGGAATAAAGAATTTTTATTACAATGATTTGTGTCACTAGTATATGAAAAGACACAAGCAAGCGAGACACTATATTCTTTCTATTGACACGCGTTGTGGTAATGTTGCAGCCCTTTCTGTGTCGAACTGCCAATTCTTACGAAGTAAAAATGTTGCTGTCAAGAGAGCTGAAATGGCAGTGGATCTGGGGAGGGAATCCTAATCGAATACGTCACACAGCTCTATGGAATTATGAAGGCGTGACATTGCGAATAAAGGTGACGATACGGTGTAATTTTCTTTTCTGTCAAAAGACTAATGGCGAGAAAAGAAGCAAGTGATGGAGACCCAGATAACGAAGTAAATCTGAGACAGCGTATGCATTAAAATTGGCGGAAGACATCTTCGAAAACTGGTTTTGAAAATCAATCATAGAGAGGATGGATCAAGGCTTTTTTTTTAGGGAGATAATTTCTGTTAAACAACAATCATAAATGGGAGTCAGTAAAATTTCTGTACGTCACAGTAGACATCTCAGCATGCTTGGCTTTAACAAAGGCATAACCTGGAAGAGTTAGGCTACCTGAAAATAGCACAGCTCGCGTATACTTATGTTTCTTCCATCCACGCATGGTTATGTATTATGTGGCTCTACATACTAATAACCTCGCCATAATGACGTTAGGATCAGTCTGTTGTTATCTGATAGTTTATGAAAAATCGCACTCAGAAAAAACCTGTACATAAGCTCATTTATCTATATTCACATATCAGGGTCTTTGCCTTCCATTAGAAGCAAACAGTATATTTCTCTCTCTCTCTCTCTCTCTCTCT